>VYZT01049911.1:0-25400 GCA_013400735.1 Pomatostomus ruficeps | reverse complement strand
TTCCCACAGTTTTGGTGACAAAAACAGTCCCTGATCAGCATCAAACCACCCTGACCCCAAAACATCCTGGGTGGGAAAGTTCTGCAGAGCCACCTCCTGTGCTGGGCACACCTGCCCTGAGAGCCAGCAGAGGTGGGGACAGAACACCAGAGAGGGAGGAGCAGTGAAAGGGATGAAACCCAGGTCAGGTGCTGAACAGAAGGTGAAAAAGAGAATAAAAGTGGAAAAGCAAAGGCCACTGGTGAGAAGACGTCATAAAAAGAGAATAAAGGTGGAAAAAGGAAAGGCCAACTGTGAGAAGACGTCACATCCTCAGCCAGGCAGAGCTCCAGACACACACACACACGCACAGAGCTCCAGACAATGCAAACCTGACCTTGTCAGGGCTGGGACAGAGATGTGGAGATTTACACAAGAAACTGGGGGGTTCTCTGGGCTTTGCTTCATCAGGAACAAAGTTCTGCTCTTAAACTGGGGAAATACTTTCACATAGTTTAGATCTGAACTGTTACAGTTTTTTACTTCAAAAGACAGAAAAATCACACCAATTTCCTGAAATTGTTGAAAAAAGAAACCTCATCCCAATGCAGTTTGAATGAATCCTCTCCTCACTGCACCCCTCCCCATCCAAAATGAGAGCAAACACCTGGGCAGGGACAAAAAGCCCTTCCTGGCCCTCTGGAATGCCAAATTCTTCATCTTAAAAACACCTGCACTCAATGATGCTGGAGATTCACCCCAGAAATGAGATGTTAAACCAGCAGTCAGCACCTGGAGGGGCCAGGGAAAATCCAGCTGGGCCCTGTTGGCTTTTCCAAGTTTTCCAGAGGGAAAGGAGTGAAGGGAAAGCAGCTCTGTGATGGACGGGGCCTCTCCAGTGTCCAAATTTATACCAAAGAAATCAACTCGGGCTTTGGCACCAGAGCTGCCCATCAGCTCAGAGAGTTTTATTTCTCTTTCAGCCATGCTGAGAAATCTCTGCCATTTGGAGCTCTGGAAAGCCTCCACATTCACGTTCAATTTGAAATTATGTCCTCCCCTGTCAAAACATGCCTGGGGGGCAAGTCAGTTATGGAAAAAAAAAAAACAAGGAAGGAGAAAATATGAATTTGAATCTTCTTGTCTGCTCTGAGTCATAACATCTGCCACAGAGAGTGCCAGTGCCAAAGACAGGATGATGTTGTTCCCCTGACAGGAGCATCCAAATAAAAAAATATCCCAAAATGGAAGGAATCTGAACCACCTCTCAGCTAAGACATAATTATTAAATATTAAGAAGAAATAAACATTAATATAGGAGCTTTCCAACACTCCTGATGTGCCCACCCAAGGCAAAACCCCAATTATCTTTATTTATAAATAGAAGGTATAAGTGCGCTTGCATGGGGACGCTCATGAAAACACATTCCAGGTGTGTAATATCAAATTTCAAAGTTCACAGCTCAGGAATAAATCTGATATTTTATTGAGCTGCTTCCCTTGTGCTTGTTTCCCTCTCAGCACATCAGGTGTTGCTGCACTCCGATCATGTGCAGGGAAGATAAATGCAATATCACATTCAGAAGCCCAAGGCTAAAGCTGCTGCCTGTTGCACAGAAATGGTTTTGAAACAAAAATAAAGATATGGACAGAGCTCCCAAATGGTTTTATTGTCCATGAACTGCCACGATGGTTAAAGAATTCTGTGCAAAATCATAGTAATTTCACTCATTGTGTGAACCCATATATATATATAAACATAAATATATATACACAGAAATATATATACACGGAAATATCTATTTATAAACACTTTATCCGCTCAATTTTCAGCCTGCTCAGAAATGCCCAGGCCTCCCAGTTCAAAGGAAACTCTGCAAACCCTCGCAGGAGACAGACCCAGCATCAGCCAGCCAGGGAGACATTAATTTCCCATCCCTATATTTAGAAGCGACCTATGATCTAAAACATGAGACTTCCTCAAGGGTCAGAACAGATTTGTTTCATTTGATGTAACTGAAGTTAAATTCACCAAACAGCCCCTGGCCAAGAGGGATTCAATTGGATTGGTTTCTTTCCACCACAAAAAAAAAGAAAGCAAGAAGAAAAATCACTTCAATAGGAAGCATCTGCTCAGCAGCCCAAGGTGCTCAAGATGCAGCTGAGATGAGGATTCTGTACAGAATGCCTCAGAAAAAACGAAAAAAAATATTAATAATATTTATTTGTAATTTAGATGTGCTGCTGATTTATTTGTGCCTTTAACACCGGGCGTAACTGCAAAAATCAGAGCTGTGAAAAGGATTAAATGAGGAAAAAAAGAAGGAAAATATTAAAAGTCCCTTTAAGAAAGGAATGAGAAGAATCCTCAGGATTCCATGTACAGACGAAGAGTTTCAAGGAATGGACAGGACAAACACAAACATTTCTGAAAACAGGTGCAACGAGGTCAAACAGTCACTCCGGTGACCACGCTGGAATTAAGACACAGCACGTTCAGAAGGAGCAAGAAAATCACAATAATTAACTTTGCAACCTGTCTGCCACAAAAACGTTATTGATACAAAGGGCAGGGCGATTGGGAGAATGATGAGGTGGTGAAAATGCTAATAATAATAATAATAATAATAATAATAATAATAATAATAATAATAATAATAATAATAATAATAATAATAATAATAATAATTTCCCAAGGCAGGAGAAGAATTTACAGGGGTTATTGATCTCATTTTTCAGGATGGAAGCCAAGCTCTAAGTGCTGGGGAAGAAGGGAAAATAAAATAAATTAAATAATCTTTAAGGGACAATTTGCTCCTTAATTGTGATGGGAGCTCAGGGGAGGAGGGAGGAAGGTTTGGGGCATTTCCCAGGGTGTCGAGTCCTCGGGTATGAGTTACCAACAGAGAGGATTCCAGTTTAATTGGATCTTTAATCGGATTGAACAGGGTAATTCCCACCTCCCTACACTCCTGATGGATGTCACCGTGTCGGGAGTGAAGTGCTCTGATTCCAGAGCAGCTTCCAGGGGATCCTCGGGCAAAGACCATTACTGGGGTGGCCACTGAGAAAGAAAATGATCCTCGAGGTCGATGTATTCCAACAGGATTCTGGAATAATTACTGCCCATTCTTACAGCTAGGACAAACACCCATGCTTCATGGTTTTTTTCCTAATAAATCAGTTTATTCCCATTTATCAGCTTCCCCAGTTCCAAGGGAATGGGGCCAGAACCAGCCTGATCCCACACTCTGGTGCTCGGTTTGCTGGCAGTGCAAAAAGGTAAAAGTTTGTCTGAGGCAGACCAGAGCTGCAGCTAATTGGAGCTCTAATTGATCCCAAAGAGTTTATGGTTCTGTTAAATAGCCCAAAGAAAACATGTTTGCATTTCCATCGAAAATATCCTGAAATAACCACTCTCTTCCAGTCCAAAAACAAAGCAGGAAATGCTGCTAAGCCACGGTAACAGCTTTGGGAGGGAGTTGTGAAAAAAGAGCACACGTGGGTGACTTCCCTCCACAAAACCACTACAGAATATTCTCTGCTGTGAAAGTAAAGAAAACTTTGGGAAATTTTTCTGGAAAAGTGATTTCCAGTCCTGGGTAAAGAGCTCCCGTGGTAGCAAAATTAACGAGAGTCTTTGAGGCATCTGTTTTATTTCCATTGTAATTGAAGATCCAGGAAAAAAACCGGCAATGAAGTCACCTGGAGCACGGTCATGACTGAATCACTGCACTTCCCCACAGAAAAACCACAATATTACATTTAAATTAGCGATTATGTCATTATTAGGCACTGTAAGCAGCTGTAATAAGAGTTATGTGTCTTGGAGAAAAGGAGTTTCAGTCACTGCTCTGGTGAAACCGTTTCAGGAAGACAAACATATAGAGAGAACTCATCACAAACAGCCCAGACCACAGAGATTTCCCTGCAGGATTTCACGAAAATTCGGTTTAATGGTAGAAATATGAAGTTTATAATTTCTGTTAACACCTGTGTGTGTGACACTGCTGCCAACAACACAGCAGGACACGAGAGACCGCGGTGACAGCTCAGTGCTGGAGTGGGGCATCAGAGTGTTGGAAAATACACCAAGTTTAAATTTTTTTAACTTCAGTCAAGCTTCATAATGACAGAATGAACTCAGAGACCTGATGAGTTCAGCACCTCAACAGCCTGGGAGCAGCACAGGAGAGACACAGAGAGAACAACCAGCAAGGGCCAGGAATGAACATCAGCTCCAAACAACAGCCCTGGCATGGTCAGAGACACGTGGGCCGGGACAGACTGATCAAAGAACCCAGCAATCAAGGCCTAATTAACATCAGAAGCAAAGATCTGTAACCAATTAAAAACCAAATACTCAGAACTCTGTAACTTGGAACCAATGAACACGGAACCAATGGATCTCTGTGGGTTTGACTGGATAAAGTTTGGGGACAATTGGGTAAAATCCCTGTGCCATGGAATGATTTTCTCTGCACAGCCGGGCTGGGTGTGGATGAAATGATTTCTGTGGCACATCCTGGCCAGAGCACCATCCTGGTCAGGAATAAAGCAATGCCTCGATTCTCTGACACTGAAAATGTTGCTGGAGAGTTTTTATTCTTCCCACAGTTTCAGTGCCAACAGCAGTGCCCAGGGACCCAGGACGTGCCCTCTGCTCCGGGCAAGGTGGCACAACTCTCCTGTGGGATCCCCCCCGGCTCCATCCCAGCCCTTGGCAGCTCCATCCTCTCCCCAGCAGCACAATGGGGAGCCCACGGTGCCAAGAGCCCGGACCAGGAACAGGAGGTTTCTTCATCATCATTAGCAAAGCCCAGAATCCCAAATTGCAGTTTTGACTGGGAAACAGATGATTCCAGCTCTGCCAGCACCCAAGGTGCTCCCAGTGCCAGAACTCACTTTGCTCACACATATGCTCCGGCACTCCGAGACACAAACTCCTCTCTTTGTCCTTTCACTGCTTCTCTTCCTCCTTTTTGTGCTTCCCATGGAGTTCCTCCCTTTTCTCATCCTCTTCCTTCGACTGCCCTTTCAATGCTCACAGATTTTAAAACCTTTGCACCCCTCTGAACAGCACATTCTGATTTTTTCTCCCATCCTCTGCAAACCAGACCCAGCCACTCGTGCTGGATTGTGTCACACAGGGTATCCAGTCTCCATGTGAACACATCGCAGTTCATTGCAGTGGTTAATCACAGATAAAAAAAAATAAAATTGTCTTTAATGTCTAATTTAAAATTGTCTGGCTCCGGCTCCCAGCTATTGGATCTGTTTTTTCTTTTCTCTTCTTGATTAAAAAGCTGGATACGCTTTCCCCATGAAAATACTTGTCCCTGTAATCAAGTCCCCTCTCAATCCTCTTTTTGATGAGCTAAGCAGATTGAGCTCTAAATCTCTCACTGCGGGGAATTTCCTCCACTCTTCAAATCAATATTGTGGTTATTTCCTTGACTCTTCAGTTTTGTAAACCCTCTCTTTCAGCTGTTGACACCACAAGTGACCCTGGCTCTCCAGCGCTCTCATGGACTCAGATTAAATCCCCGGGTAAAAGGATCTCACCCCTCCTTCAGCCTGGGCTGCCCTGGATCCCTGGGAGTGTCCAAGGCCAGGCTGGATGGGGTTTGGAGCACCCTGGGATGGTGGGAGGGGTCCCTGCCCATGTCAGGGGTCGGAAAAGATGATTTTTAAGCCCCTCCAACCCAAACCATTCCATGAGTGGAACAGGATTGCTGCTAATTGCACACAGCAGCTTTGCTGGGTTGGTTTGGTTTTAACTGGGATTTCAGGGGATGCCAAATCCAGCACCAGGAAGCTCTGCCATAAAGCTCAGTTACCGACATTTATCAAACCTGTAACTCCACGAGGAACGGGCTCCCTTTGCAGAGAGGCCTAAATTATCTCTCGATTCTTTAACTCTGTTTTAATTCAGTCCTCTATCAACTTTCCCATTATTTTTCTGGGACTGGTGCCAAGCTCTCCAGACAGTCATCTATTACCTCTCCTGCTTTTCCCCTCTGCACATGGGCTTCTCCCATATTCCTGCAAAACACCAGGATACACAGGGAAATAGAGCCAAAAACAGAGCCAAAACCACTCGGCCATCCTTGCAGGATGCATCAGCTCGTCTTTTCCAAAGAAAATAACCAAGACTTTTTCCAACAGATATTTTATCCTTTTGTCAGTGCTGCCTCTCCCTGCCGCACCATTCCTCAAGGGTCAGAACAGATTTGTTTCATTTGATGTAACTGAAGTTAAATTCACCAAACAGCCCCTGGCCAAGAGGGATTCAATTGGATTGGTTTCTTTCCACCACAAAAAAAAAGAAAGCAAGAAGAAAAATCACTTCAATAGGAAGCATCTGCTCAGCAGCCCAAGGTGCTCAAGATGCAGCTGAGATGAGGATTCTCTACAGAATGCCTCAGAAAAACTAAAAAAAAATTAATAATATTTATTTGTAATTTAGATGTAGCCCACCCATCCTGGTTCAGCTGTCCCACAGGCACAGAGAGCCAAATCCACACACCAAAACGCCATCACCAGAGCTGTCTCAGAAGCTTCACTGCTCTACTTTAGCTGAAAAATTTGATTTTTGGGAGCGTTCAGCTTTAGTCTATCCATGTATTCCATCAGGAACTGGATGATAGGACAAGGAGTAAAGGGTTCAGATTGAAAAAGGGGAAATTTAGGTGAGAATATGGAAGAAAATCCTCCCTGTGAGGGTGGGGAGGCCATGAGGGTGCCCAGAGAAGCTGCGGATCCCTGGAAGCATCCAAGGCCAGGCTGGAATGGGTTTGGTTGGAACAAGCTGATCTTTAAAGTCCCTTCCAACCCAACCCCTGTGGAATTCCGTACGACACCACCTCAGTGAGGAGGTTTTTCCCAGGAATTCCCTCCCACCACAGCCTCCCTCCGAGGAGCACATTTAGCAGCAGAGATTGATTGAACTTTCCAGCGCCAGCCCCACGCTGGGTGATCCTAAGTGGACTGGACAGCGTCTCCTCTCCAAGGTGTGCTGCAAATTGCCGGATTAGCGGCGCCGGCAGCGCCCGGAATATCGCCTGTCCTACATCATTTACCTGTGGTGAAATTACAGTTCAATTACTGGAGTAATAGCTCATCCAGGCAGAACAAAGAAAGGGGAAATATGCAAATGAGCGAATTTAAATGCACTTCATTTAAAGGCCTAAAATTTTTGAGGGCACATTCCCTCTCCGGGGACGTTCGGGTTCAGGGATTATAAAATACATAAAGCTATAAATGGTTAAATGGATTGTCATTGCCTGAGCATCCAAACTTTGCATACATTATTCCTTCCAGTGAGTGCATTATGTAATTAGCACGGAAAACACTCAGCATTCCTGACTGTGTCCTCTCCAAGGATAAAAAAATTCGGTCTAACCCCCATTTCAGGGAGCTTTGAGCTCAGCATACATTTTGGAGGATCACAGTGGAATAGGTTGTAGGGAGAATTCTGCTTATCTGCTGAATACAAAGATCATTCCTATTTTTATTTTTTTTTTTGTGATACACATGATAAGATTGTGAACAACCCTCCAGGCTTGTTGCCTGTTGTGGTTTTCCCGGTTTGGTGTTTGTGTTTTTTTTAATAAACACCGAGGCATCTTTTAATGCAGCAGAGAAGGAATTCTCCACTTGCTATGCAGCTGGAATTCTGTGAGGTTTCACTGCACAGGGATGGCTGACAGGGGGAATGGCTGACAGGGAAAATGTGCTGCTCTGGCAGGATAATGAGGCACAGGGCTCCGAAAGGCAGCATCCTGCACACCGGGAAGGAAATGGGAGATTTTAAAGAAAATTTCCTTTTCTTTGGGGGCTGCATCACCAAATAACTATTACAGAAGAGACAGAGAGGGACTGTTTACAAGGGCAGGTAGTGACAGAACGAGGGGGAATGGGTTCAACCTGAAACAGTGGGTTCAGATGGGATATTGGGAAGGAATTCCTCCCTGGGAGGGTGGGGATGCCCTGGCACAGAGAAGCTGTGGCTGCCCCTGGATCCCTGGCAGTGCCCAAGGCCAGGCTGGATGGGGCTGGGAGCACCTGGGGCAGTGGGAGGTGTCCCTGGCATGGCAGGGGTGGCACTGGATGATCTTTAATCCCAACCTAAGCCATTCTGTGACTCTGTGATCACTTCCTGGTGCCGCCACACTGACTGCACTTCACCCTTAACAAAGCTCTGTTCGTACTACACCTCCAACAGCTCCATTTTCAGCCATTCCCTGGGATACAGCGCAGCGGGGAAGGCAATCCCGAGCCTCTCCCAGCAGGCACGAGCTGTCTGGACAGGATTGAGCCTAAACTCAGGGTGGGCAGAGGCGCAGGGCCAGAGCCGCGCGCGCACGGCCAGCGGGGAGGCCACAATCCCGCTGGCTAAGCCGGGATCATAAAAATCCCAGATTTAGGGGAAAGCCGAGTCCAGCCTCACGCAGGCAGCACCAGAAAGGTGCATTAGTCGTGCAGGTGGCAAGCCCTGAGCAATCCCCATGGATTTGAGGGTTACTGTGGAAGTTTAGTGGAGCAGGTACGGCTTAGCTCCATAATCACGGCTCCTCTGCACCCTGCACTCCACAGCTGTCACTCGTGTCACTCAGAACACAGGAATAATCACTGGTTATGTGTTCCCATCAAAACACGAGGCAGGGACACGGCATTTGAGAGGGACAGAGTCACAGAGCTCCTGCTGCAGAACCACGTGGATCACGGATCCTCCGGCAGCCCAGATGGCTCCGGTGAGGGTAACTCAATCATCCCCAGCTCATTTGTATCAGTCAAGCACCCGAGCCATTACGCCTCCTCCTCAGACTGGTTAGGTTGTAAATTAGATTTTCATCACTCCCGGGACGAAAACCTGCCCCTGATGAGGTCACCGGGAGTTTGAGGATCCATTGCAGTGGTGCCATGACTTCACCGGTGCTTTGCCTGCACAGTGTCCGGCCTGGTGATGCCTCAAGGGCTGGGAAAAAACAGAGTTAGACACAGGAGTATAGGGAAAAGGGAATTACCTTGGTTTTAATGGGATTTTAGGTGCACAACTCCTTAAAGGTGGAAAAACACCAAGTGTACAATGCGGATCCAATTGGATGGAGCTCAGCAATGAGCAGATCGACCTCAAATCCCCAATCAGGAACTGAACCAATGAGGGAACTGTCCCCATTCTAATGACCCCCCCAAGGGAGACTCCAGCCCAGCTGAACAAACCTGTTGCAGAGAGGAGGCTCCGGGCAGGGCTGGAGCCTCTGCTTTGGAGACACTCGGGATGTTCCGTCTGCTCCCCTCAGAGAAGCCCCAAGCTGAGCTCAATCTCAGCCCCCAAGGGTTCTCCACATGTCGGGCTGAGGGACAGGGAGTGTTTGTGAAGGGCACAGGGAAAGGGAAAGGGGATAAAAATGGATAAAAAGGGGATAAAAAGACAAAAAACCATCAGGCATCACTGGAAGTTACCAAGGTTTATCGGGATTTCCTAAAAATACGTTAAATAAAATCTGCCAGATACCAGCATTTCAGTTCTGTGCCATCTTCTCCTGCCCAGATGCAGCAAAAGGAATATTTGTCTCAAAGCAATGTGGATGTTAATGACCAAAACTACTGCAGTTTTGGCCAATGCCTCAGCAGAACTCAAAGCAAGCACTGAACACAGTTTATTCCCGTAAAACCGAGTAATAAAAACAATCAGACAGAACCTCCTCTGACTCATAGCAGGTCACAATAGAAATCCTCTAAAATCTGTCCTCTCAATGAAGTTTTACTGGAACAAAGTCATTAGCAGAGGGATGTGAAAGAATAACCTGCAAAAAATAAAGCACTGGGCCCTTATTCAGTAAAGCACTCGAGCAAGAACCCGAATTTATGTAATAAATTCACTGAACTCAGCAAACAGATCGTGGTTGGAGTGTTTTGCTTACAAAGTAAAATCAGCAAAATGAGACAAAAAACCATGGATGCAAATGAGCACACAGAGCTGGATCAGCCAACACAGACTGCCACCGAGGGAAGGATTTTAGTGGTGGGACAGACACCTGTGAGATCAGCCCTGGGAAAAACCTGTGGATGCTTCCAAACCTACAGGCAACCTCTCCTTATTACCCACTCTGATTTCAACAAACTGCAAAAATAATGGGGCATTCTGTGAAAAAACTCATTGAGTTAATCACTCCCTTAGCTGAAAGCACTGCTGGGGCGTTTTCTAACAGAAAAAAAATATCATCTGCCCCAGAATAATAATTTTACTTTCACTATAAGCAGAGAATATTTCACCAGGACTTCATGGGAAGCACTGGGGATTCTCACTGGCACCAGCCATTTTTTACAGGGACATTGTTCCAGGTTTTCCATGGGGTTTCATCCAGCACCAACACGTGACAGGACGCAGCGCTGCATTTCTCAAATATCCTTCAAAGCTGTGGGAACACACTCCTTGAAGGCAGCCCTCTCTCCTTTCAAGTGCCACACAAGCACAGCAGGCAGCATTCAAAGCCACCTCTTCCGTGGCAGCCAGCGGGGAAGGCTGACAGGGAATTGCTCGTGTCACACTCCACAAGTCACCAAAGCAGACACACTCTGAAAGGTGGATGGGCCCAATTCTGCATTTTGTTTTCTTTTTTTTCGTACTCCTCTGAGAAGATTTCTGCCCCAACCATTCATTCCAACCACAATGCTGTCCTGGATGGCGACTTAAACCTTGCAGAGTCAGCCCATGGGGCTCCCAAAAAACAGAGAAGCTTGAAATGAGATTTCTGCAAGCACTAAAATCATCTGAGCTCTGCAGAGAGGTCAGAGGGCTCTGCCTCACTGGAATGTCTGGAGTTCTTTGGGATGCAGCCTTGTGCTTTCACTGCCTGCCTTGTTTGTAGTTGCACTTTGTATTCCTCGGGAGGGCACAGAGACTCCCCAGCCATCAGAGCCCCTTCACAGGGGTTCATCCCACCCTTACTGTTTCAGCCCTCCCAAAACCACAAAAACACTGCCCAGGAGCTGCCTTTGCTGCTCTCCTGAGGAGGAGGAGGAGGCAGCGAGTGCAGCAGCAGCATTGCCAGGCAGGGACAGTGACACAGGGCCAGGGGACAGTGACACAGGGCCAGCAGCAGCATCACCAGGCAGGGACAGCGACACAGGGCCAGCAGCAGCATCACCAGGCAGGGGACAGTGACACAGGGCCAGGGGACAGTGACATAGGGCCAGCAGCACCATCACCAGGCAGGGACAGTGACACAGGGCCAGCAGCACCATCACCTGGCAGAGGGGACAGTGACACAGGGCCAGGGGACAGTGACCCAGGGCCAGGCTGGCACCCAGGAACACCCACAGAGCAAACCAAAGACCCCTCGGTGCTGCTCTGAGGGTAAATCTCACCCAGGTTCCCTTTCCACACCCCCCTGGCTGCAGACACCAGGAGGGTTCAGCAGGGACACTGAAAGCTCCGTTTTGGCACAGGGACAGTGGCTGTTCCAGGTCACCTGTCTGGAGCTGTCCCCAGGCAGCTCAGCCAAGCTCTCCCAGGCAGACTGGGAACCATCTGCTAAAAACGTCCTCAAAAGCTGCGCTGTCACACCAACAGCCCTGCCCAGGCTGCACCACTGGCTGCACTGACATCTCAACTCTGCCGTGCCAGGAGCAGGGGTGGGGATGGATCCAAGCAGGCTCATCCCTGTCCTCCCCTCCACCCTCCCTCAACCTGAGGCACATCCTCAGCACACGTCTGATTTAACTCAGTCCTGCTGCAAGACAAAAAACAATCAAAAGGAGAAAACCACCTGCAGCTGGTCATTTTCTTGATAAATGGAGAAAAGAGAGAGCTAGCAAGAGTCAAAGGAAAATACGAAGAAAACAAAATAATTTTTATCCTTCTTACACAGAACAGCATCTGCGCTTGGAAATCATACTAAAAACCACAAACCAGTTAAGCTGTAACAATAAACACCACTTTCAATGATCAACTGTTCTTCATCTGCATTTTTTTTTGATTTTTATACATCCAGGTGCAATGAAGGAAGAAGGAAACATCTGCCAGGGAGGGCTGAAACCCCAGAAAATAACATCAGCACAGCCATCGCCCGCTGTGTGCTTCACGCAGGGTGCTTGGACACGCTGCGAGGAGAAACCTGAGGCACCAAATATCACCAAGTACCTTCATCTGTTTGGAGTGCAATCACTAATCAGCATCTGGGAATGCAAATGCACTCACAGAAATCAATGAATAAAACAGAGGAGAGTAGCTGGGGGAAAAAAAAAAAAAAAAAGAAGCTAAAAAGCTAAACACAACAACCTTGAGTTCTGAGCACTGACTTTGTTACACACAAACAACAGGGGGGGGAAAAAACCCACAAGAAAGTCAAGCGAGCTCACAGGTACCTTAATCTTCACCTAAGTCTGTCTGAGCCTGGGAAGGCAATTAATTACAAGTACAGAGATTATGAACTACGATAATCTTAGCCCAGGAACGCTGACACCGAGCTGGGATTGGGCTCAGTGGGGTCTTAGCAGCTCCTTTAGTCCCACACACAGCAAATCCTGCAAGACTCGAGTTCTATAAAGAAGAGAAATACCTGGATTCCTTTTTCTCATCCAGAGGGAAAATCATCCAGAATGCCAGCTGCTCTCTAAGGAAAAGGAACGCTGTGCCATCCTGCAGCTCTGCCAACCTGAGCAGGCTGTTCCTAGGGACAGCTCTGGCAGGAGGAAGAGATGTCCATGTGAGCAGGGAGCAGAGCTCAGGAGGGCGAGGAGGAGTTGAGTAAAACCGTGCTGGGAAGCCCAGGTCCACCTACCCACCCTGCAAAGCTCTGCTCCAGCTGGGAGGAGTTCACTAAAATGATGCTGGGAACCCTGGGTCCACCCAACCCACCCTGCAAAGCTCTGCTCCAGGTGGGAAGAGTTCATTAAAATGATGCTGGGAGCTCCAGGTACACCCACCCACCCTGCAAAGCTCTGCTCCAGCTCCAGCCAGGAGGGCACGGATGCAAAGCTCTTCAGCAGCTGGAGTGCACAGAGTGAGCTCCTGACACAGATTCCCCGGCTCAGGGTCAGCCCAAACCCATCCTGGCTGTGCCCTGTGCTCACAGCTCCATGAAAAGCTCAGGGAGTGGGGATGGGACTGTTCAGGATTCCCTGAAGTGCAGCCCGTGTGGAGCCAGGGGTCACAGAGAGAGTTCACCGACCAAAACATAACTCACTGAAGTCATGTTGGTATTTGGGGTACATAATTATGATAACATTTCCCTTCCTTCTGCTCTTCCAGTACCAAATCCGTTATTCCCTCACACCAAACGGGTCTGCCAAGGAGCCAGGGGCTGCTGGGAGGACATTCCAAGAGCTCTGCAGCCCATGGGATAACCCAGACCCCAACCCAACCCCACGTTCCATGTCACATTTCAAGGAGGAGCACAAGAAAACCCCCCGGAGCTTGCAGGATCTCCCAGCTCAGGACAGCACCGGGGGAACTCTTCAAACAGCACTTGGCAGATGAATTTCTTTGTCAGAACTCGTCCCACTGATGATTTTGGGTTTTAGGAGTCTGACCAAGAAAGGACAATTGAAACCTGTTCTAAAACAGTGAACACACTGATGCACATCACCCCCAGAGGGTGGTTACACCATTCCTGCTCTGTTTTCATGCCCAAGCTGCTCCCAGACCGTGCTGGGCCATCGATTTCATTCCATGGGGTTTAGGGCTGTTATAGGGCGGGCTTTGTGCTAGCCAAGAACCCACGATCTGGAACAAACCCGAATTTCTACTTTCCTGGGCAAATATACCAAAAGAAATTGTGGCATCTTGGTGGGTTGCTAAGCAACCCCGAGCTCCAGTGTCACTTGTTTGTGATCAATTCAAGTCATTCATCGGGCTCTGAAGCACCAGCTCAGGAATTCCAACAAAATCTGCGCCTTGGGAAAGCCACGGGGACTTCCTGACACACAATAACACTTTCTTTCCTCCAAGATAAACTTTGTAGATGTTCTTTTGATCCGTGTGATATGTTAATTCATTATTCTTAACACGCTGCTAATGGGAAAAGCTATAATTAACCATCTACGGCATTGTAATGCGCGCGAGATAAACTGAACTAATTAGGAGTGTTTAAAGTAGTCCCTGTCCTCTCCCGCTGGGGAAAGGAGCAGATCCTTCCTTATCACAGGAGCAACTGTCCCCAACATCGTTTTATGTAAGGAACAGATCCCTTTTTGTCCTTTTTGTCCCGTTTTTTTCTCCCGAACAGAAGTGATAAAGTATATTTTTATTGGCCAACACGGTGGCTCCAATCCAAGCCACTCGAGGTGCACACCCGAGCTGTGAATAAAATAATCTTTCATTTAAATCAAGGCTTATCTGTTGGGGTGAAGAAGTGCCCCGTTGTATTTTCACTCACGAAGTTTAATTGCTGGAGTAACTCACACTGAATGCCCACAATAATTACGCTCGCCGAGTTAAATGGATATTGCTGAGGTACAGTCGCCGTGTTCCAGCCTCATATTCAGGATTCATTGCATCCCTATTTTGATTAAAATCAATAATAAACAGGCAGAGTTGAGAAACAAATGGGTTTCCGAGCTGCGTGCTGCATATGGCAGAACTTCAGCTTCTCGATTGCCGGCAGGTGGTTTTTCACTGAAGACATTTCACGATAATTTCACATGCACTGGGCAGTATTTGTGAGGAAATTACCTTCTGCAAATCTTGGTGTCCTGTCTCGCGCATTTTATTTTAACATCACACGGTCTGGGCTTGTAGTTCCTCTGCAAGCCAGGCTCCACTGGCAGCGGACGCTCAGCCCAAGTGAGCACCAGGAACTGGGGAACCGGAATTTCCTAATTTTTTAATGACCTTTTGAGAGAGGGGTTTATTTGGTTTGGGGGTTTTTTTTGAAAAATTAGGGAAATTGATGACTTTTGAGCGAGAGAGAGGTGTTCACACAGCCGAAGTCGTGCACTCTGATAGTTCACATCAGCAGATGAGCAGAGGCACGTGGGAAGCGATGGCCAGAGGATGGCAAGCACAGCTCCAACAAGGTAACATTCCACGTTCATAAATGGCCAAAAAATAGAAATTCATTTCAAGTACTGCTTTTTCACCCCCTCTCCTTTCCTCAGACCTGTATCTAAAATTTTATTATTTATTGCTTAGGGAACGGGATTGGGGGAGCCACACAGCACATATTGGTCACACCAAACAAACCCTTGGCAATGAAACAAAAATGCCACCTGTCACCAGCACTCTGGTGAGATTCTCCAAAACCACAGGCAAGAGTAAGAGCAAGAGCATTCCCAGGTAGTGCTGAGAATGAATTTACTTTCTATCTGTCATGGCTGAACACCTGTACACAACCCAACATAACAGAGCTTAGTCCTTTTTACCCCAAAAGGAGCAAAATATCGCTAATGACAGAAGCGAGAGATGAAAAGCCTGTTTGCTGTCTCTGATTATGGAAAACAGAATCTCCCTGGATTGCGTTGCCAAGCTCCTCGATGCTCTGATAGCGGAACACCGATCGATAACACCCAGCACAGCCCCCGAGCTTTCCATTCCGACAGCTCTGCCGCCGCGCAACACCAGCGCATCGCCTCCCCGGCGAAAATAAACCCGGGCACTCCGGGCAGTGCTGAGCTATTGCAGCAAAACCGCCCGAAACCCTCTCGGAAAGCAGCAGAAAAGCAGAAACCACCCGAAACCCTCTCCGAAATCGGCAGGGAAGCAGAAACCACCCGAAACGCTCTCGGAAACCAGCAGGGAAGCAGGAACAAGTGTTCGCCACACATGCGGGGCATCCGGGCTCGCCAAGTTGATCCCACCTAAAGCAACACGGGACTGCCCCGCCGCCCCCAGCCGAGACCCCGGACCCCGGCTCTGTCTCCCGGCTCTGTCCCCAGCTCCTCCGCGCTGTCCCCGGGCTCCGCAGGGCTCCGCACCCCGAAACTTCCCGCAGGCAGCGGCTCCTCCGCCCGCGGGACCCGAGCGCGGGGAGCCCGCCTGGCTCCGGGGCGGGGAGAAGGGACCGGACCGGCTCCCTGGTACCCCCCGGGACCCCCCCCGAGCTTCAGCCGGACCTCCCCTTGGCACCTGCTCGCTCCCGGGCCGGCCTGAGCCCGGCTCCGCTTCCTCATCGTTCCGCAGGGCGCGGACCAGGTGCGGTGCCGGGAGCAGGAAATCCAGCTCGAAAATCAGAGCGATCGTCATTAAAGAGCGCTCCGGGAGCCAGGCGGGGCAGCCCCATGGCCGGACACCCCCGGGTCCCCTCCCGGTCCCCCCGCCGTACCTTGAGCCCGGGCGGGCGGAGGGGTCGCGGAGGCAGCAGCAGCTCCGCAGCCCCGTCCCGGCGCTCCGAATTGATCGCTCCACCCCGAAAAAAAAGAGGGGGGAGGGGGGGCGGGAGGAGGGAGAGGGAGGAAAAAAAAAACCCAAGGCAACCACCCCAAAGCCAGCCCCGCTCCACACCCACGCGGAGGGAGAGGGTCCCTCCGTGACTGGCATCGCTATCTCCTCCGGCGGAGCTTGCAGGGAGCCATGGCAACGAGCCCCGCGCTCCCCACGGCCTCCCCCGGGGCACGGCCACCCCCGCTCAGCCCCGGTCCCGCTTCGAGTCCCACCTGCCCGATCCGATCCCCTCGGCCGGAGCGGCTGCGAGCGGCGCCTCCGCCCCGCGGCTCCGGGCGGCACCTGCGGACGGCGCCGGGAGCGGAGATGGAAGAAGAGGAGGGGGCGAGGGGAGCCCTGCCCGCCCCCAGCCCGGGGGCCGTCCCGCAGCCGGGGCAGGTGCCGGAGAGGGGCCGGCCAGCCCCGAACCGGGCGGGAGGAAGGTGAAGGAATGGCCGGAGGGAGGGCGCTGCCCCCGGCAGGACCGCGGGATGCTCCGGCTCCGCCAAAATCCGGGCGAGGAGGAGGAGGCGCTGCCGGGGAAGGGACGGTCCCCGCCTGGTCTCGCCCCTCTCTCGGCTGTGGAGGTGTCACAGGGGAAAGGATGAAGATTCAGAAAACCCCAATTTGGGTTTAGCCCTTCCCCCGTCACCAAACCCCCGTGTACCAATCATCCCAACACCAAACCTCGGAAAATCCTCTTCCCTCGTTTTTATTTTTTTGCGAATGCCCCCCGTGTTATTCTTGCTGCGTGTGCTTTACACGGCCACAAACCCAGCTCAGGTTGAGCTTGAACCCCCAGACTCTGCCCGGGTGCTTCGTTCTCCGATCCCTGCATGGAATGGGCGATTTTTTTCAGTGATTGGTGAAGACACTCGTCACAAATCTGCCAGTCATTGTGTTAAGCACTCCATCCGAGAGGTGGGGAAGGTCAGACAGAATCATTTTCACGAGGGCTCGGATCCTCAGACGTTTCTGGCTGGCTGCTGACCTTTGGGTGTTTTTCTTCTCTGGGAGCCTTGCCTAATGCAATGAACAATAATCAGAAAGCAGCATTCACGGACATTAAACCATAAACCCACCCTAGCGAATCGCAGCGACGCTCCCGGGGATCGTTCACGTTCGGGTTCAAGATTTTGGGGACAGTGGCAATTGGAATTCGTGGCTGTGCTGGCCAAGTGGTGCTGTTCATCTCCAGCAGATTTAAGGAGGTGAAGTTATCTTTTAGACGGGAAATAAATAATTAAATTCAAGGAAAGGTGTTATAAAGACAGCAGTAGAAGAAAAAAAAGATCTGAACACTGGAAGGGAAAAGGGCAGAATAATTTAAAATACTCGTTAAAGAAGTAACAGCAAACCAGTTAAAACAATGGTCAGTTTGCAGTCATGGACAGTCAGGCAGTTCATAGATGGAATTTTCATATTAAACTGTGTTTAAGTGAGTTTGCAGCAATATAAATGCATGGAGCTGTGTAAAATGAAGTTAACAGAGCAAAGCATGGGAAGCTGCTGAGGAAGGTCTGAGGTTGGGCAGATTTCTGCGTGGCAAAAACCCAGCCCAGAGCTCACAGAGAGGACTGGGAATCCTCCCTCTGAATCCTGCCCTCTGCGCTGACCCCGAATCGAGTCACTGTCCGTCCCCAGACAGTAAAATGTGATATTTACAGCACATTGCTCCCCGAAGCAACAGGCCTGGGCCCTGTGAGCGGAAACTCGGGAAATAAACGGCCAAGGAGGCAGCTCCAGAGGGATTCTCAGGGATTCAAAAGCTGTTTGACCCAAAACCAATGAGGTGGAGATCCCCTCACATCCACAGGGGTCTGGAGATTCACCAGAGCCTTGGCACTGCCTGGAAATGCCAAGGGTGGGGAGCTGCTTGTCTGGGAGCAGAGATAAGAGAGCTGGGAATGCCAGGGAGAGCTGGGAGAGCCAGGGAGAGCTGAGAGAGCCAGGGAGAGCTGGGAGAGCTGGGAGAGCCAGGGAGATCTGGAAGAGCCAGGGAGAGCCAGGGAGAGCTGGGAGAGCCAGGGAGAGCTGGGAGAGCCAGGGAGAGCCAGGCAGAGCTGGCACTGCCCCTCCTGCCACTGCCAGGAGGATGAAAAACGAGGACAGCAACTCCCAGCCTCCCCAGCCAATTCCGAGTTCTTCCCCAGATGCCTCAGCAGCTCCAGGAGTTTCCAGGTTGATTTTCACAGGGCTCTGCCATCAAGAAGAGAGGCACCAATTTAATCATCTGCAGAGAGGGCTTGGGGCAGGGCTGCTGCCAAAGTCACCTTCCCAGGCTGCCCATCCCACATCCCCCCAGTGGGAAGCTGCATTTGCAAAATTCAGAAAATTTCGATTTTCATTTCCCTGCCTACCTGCCCAAACTTTTAGATCTTTTGTATCAACGTGATTTTTTCCAGGGCCTCCTCCCATGTTCAGGTTTCAGCCATAACATGGAAAACATTAAATGTGTTAAAGTTTTAATTTTTCATGCAGAACTGTGCACAAAGTTTTCCTTCCGCTAGGATCCAGCTGATGGAAAAGCCAAAATATTGCAACTTACTCAGAGCTGCTGCATGCCTGCAGAATAAAATGTGTTCCTGTTAATATTAATATTAATATTAGTATTAATATTAATTAATAATNTAATAATAATAATTAATATTAATAATAATAATTATAACAGGGGTACTAATTAAATCTATTTGAGAACAGGGTTTGCCTTGAGTAAAGTGTAAATAGACACGAGCAATTGTGCTTCACATTTCACTGGGCAACGAAATGGGGCAAATGTCGTCGCACTTGAGTCTGCACCAAACAAAAATACAGACAGAGCAGCTCAGTGTGGTCCTCCCTGCGCCTCACAAAACTGCTCTTTATTTTGGGATTTCCTGCTGGAAATCAAGGCGCCTTTTCATCAGCCCCTCGGCTTGATGTGAGGATGACAGAGCAGCACTGCTGGAAATGCAGGAAAAAATTAATTCTCTCTAGGCTGGTGCTGATCAGATATTTAAAATACACATTAAATTCACAACATTGTCTGAAATCAAGTGTGAGAAACCCCCTCAGAATCTTTACCTCGGGCATTGTCTGAAGGAATCAGGAGGAAGAGAGGGTTTGTTTTGCTGATCCCAACCATAACTTTTTACCTGATTCTCTGGATGCTCTCCCTCAAGCCACATCCACCATTTCCAACCTGGTTCCAGTCTAGTGGCAGGCTCAGAAAATTCCCAGTCCTGCCCTAAATGTCATTTAAGGCACATGAAATGCTCAGGACAAAAGAACAGATTGGCCAGATCTTCTGTGGAGAAAATGAATTTGTAATTGCCAGCACATAGCCCATCAGCAGAGCTCGTTAATGAAGACGCTGTGATTTTCTGAACAGGTCGAGATGCAAAAGTGGGAAGGTGTTTGAATGTCAAGAACCACAATTTGATATGGATTTTTTTTAAAAAAATAGGATAATAAGGTTCTGGGAGTCTGTTTTGGTCCTGGACAAATTAAGTGGCAAAAATAATTGACACGATGCCACCTAAATTTTGAAATTGCTGCAGCATTTTGCAGGATTTTTCTTAACTTTTGATTTTTTAGAGTGTTTAAGTTCTAGCAGCTGAGATGCAGCTTGAGAAGCACTGAGCTGCTTCAGGAGCTTGGAGTTCCTAGGAAAAGATTGGAATGATCAAGGGACAAACGGAGATGAGAGAGAGGGCGATGCACATCCCCTGATGGTTCATTGAGCACCTACCTGAGCACACCTCAAACACACTCAGCTTGGAAATGCTGGAAGTTGGATGGGTCCTGATCAGAGAAAAACTCCAGACATGCCAGAAAATGCTCATCTATCCCTTCCTGATGAGAGTCCAGGAGAAATCCACATGATGAAAGAACAGCAAATTTAAAATTAATTAAAGGAAATACCACTTTTCACTGTTCAAAGCAATCCCTGGAATTTGGGCTTTGAAGAACCTGGAGCGAAATGTTGAGATTTGTTTTGTTCTTTTGCATTTTTCTTAATCTGATTTTTTTTAAGGCTGGATAATTTTATGACTGCTAATAACATTTGTAACTATGCAAGCTAAGATGATAACAATGGTAATCAAATCTCATGCTTCAGGGCATCAATTGATTGCTTGGAGGGGTTATGGAGAATTTCCTGGTTTTCCCAGCTCCGAGTCCATGATTTCACAACTGACTAAGTGCATTACAAGGAGGGGGTTGCTGCTGCAGCCAGACAATTGATCTAATCCCTGATAACAAATCTGCCACCAAAATGCAGCGAGCTGCCTGTCTGCTGCGCAAACACCACCAGATTTCGGCTCAAATTCAGAGAAATATTTGGGTTCTTGTTTTCCAGTCCGTTTCCTGCAGTCTTTTTGAGAGAAAGCAGTGAGGCTTAGGTTGGAAACAAATTTTAAAAAACCAAACAACCCCATAAAATTTAAAAGCACGAATGTGCAGCTGAAAGATTAGTTAGGCAAGGGGGTTCAGACCCAAAGATCAGGATGGAAAACAACTCAGAGTGGGCTGACTCCTGTATCCTGTGGCCAAGCACACATTTCCATATGTTTCCATCGAAAAAACGAGGTCGTGGTCTCTTTTCCTCGAAAAACAGGCACAGCAGGAGATGAGAGAGCTCAGCCTGGAGATGGGGATTTGGGGTTAATTCCCAGCTGGAGCAGAAAGCCCCACAGAAGTTTGTGCTCTGCTCCAGGACAGACAGACTGAGCTCTGGAGGACGTTGCACTCAGCAGAAAATAATTTAAGATTTCCAAGCTGGGGCAAAACTGGGCCTCGCCTTTGTGCCAGAATTTGTGGCAAGGCAGTTTGAGCTCCAGTGGTGCCACAGCAGAGAATTCCTGGTTTTTCACAGAATCCCGGAATGATTTGGGTTGGAAGGGACTTTGAGCTCATCCAGCCACGGCAGGGACACCTCTCACTGTCCCAGGTGCTCCCAGCCCCGTCCAGCCTGGCCTTGGGCACTGCCAGGGATCCAGGGGCAGCCACAGCTGCTCTGGCAATTCCATCCCAGGCCCTCCCCACCCTCCCGGGGAGGATGGAAGAGCAGCCCCTGCCCAGCCCCTGCCATGGAGAGGGGGACAAGGACATTTTAAGGAAAAGCGAGGGCACCTCCCGAAAGCAGCCGGGTGAAAACTCATCTTTGGTGTCTGCAGGCCCTGGCGCAAAGCCCAGGGAGAGGAAACCGTGACACTGAGGGAAACGGAACCGTGGCCCACGCCGGGACAGCGGCATCAATCGCGGTCATTTGGAGAAGAGATTAAAGGGATAAAGATTTCCCCTCCTCAACAAAAGCTGCTCCTCGCTGGGCAAAACCTCAGCAGCGAGGCCCTCACAGCTCTGATCCTGCCCGGTGTGGAGGTGGGAGATGGGGAAAGGTGGGAGATGGGGAACGGAGCCTTTTCCTGGATAATCCCTGAGCACAGCCGTGTTTTTCCAGTGGCGTAGGTGATATTGCTCACCAGCTGCTCAATAAAATGCTCTGTGGTAATTTTATTTTTTTTCTTTCTGTCAAGGTCAGCTGACAAATATTCCACAACATTCCTACCGCAAAATCCCCACACTGCTATAACACAAAAAATAAACACAAGGATTGTAAAGAAATGGTTTGTGCACGTTAATTTTTTTTTTAAAACCTGTCTTCAAACACATGCACGTTTTAAGCTGAGAACAACCCCGTTTGGATTGTCATAACGACAAACATTTACAGAACTATTGCAGCTGATGCCTGATCAGAGGCTCCCTAGAGCAGAGGCCAGACAGGATGAAGAGAATAAAATGGGGATTTATTGCAGGGCCTTCAATAGGGACACCTCGGGCACTCAGAGCCTCTCCGGGAGAGGCCACACCCAAGATGGACCCCGGGGCACCAGTTTGCTGCACTTGGATCAGTTTGGATCCATTCCCAGATCAGGGTTCATTCTCCAATGACAATTTCAGGGGATGATGGAATTGAGCCCAAGTCTGTCCCCCCTTTGAGAGGCTCCGTTTCCATCTTTGGGGGCCTGGGCCAACGAGGTGTCCTTGAGTGCAGCCTGGAGAGGATTTGTTGTGTCTGAGCAGGATGGGAGAACAGGAGCTCCCAGCGCGTGGGGAGTGTGAGAGTTCCACACTAAAGCAGGGCAGGGGCTGAGAAATAGAAAAGCTGAATCTGAAGGGATCACAGCTGCCCTTGAAACTGAGCCCTGAACATCACCAGCTCAATCAGAATTACCAGGGACCCCCCTAATTGTGCAGGCACGTGAGCAGGGTGATTACTTGGGGCTTCATTTGGTTTTCATGAGAGGAGAAGAAGAAACAGCCTCGATCTCCTAAACCAGGGACAGCCCCTGGCTAATGCTGTCATTTGTATTCCTCCATTTTTACATCCTGGAGTTGGTTTTATGACAATAACCTGCATTAAAACCCACATAAAAAACCCTTCAAACAATAGATGGTGTTTTGCTGCACCAGGTGGTGTTCCCTGCGTCCCTTCCCCGATTTCACAGGGCTGGTGCCTTGCAGGGTGCTCCAGAGGTCACCTGCATCAGCAATTTCAGCGCTGACAATTTGCCTCTAAATGCTACAACAAGCCGTGCTGCACATTTTCCAATTACATCCCAGGCTGCTTTTAAATTCCACCAGACACACAAAGTTATGGAAGTCGAAAGGGCTTAGGGAAAAAAAAAAACAACAAACCAGTGTACAAATAACTCGATATTAAAGGAATTTTTTTTTTGCAGTTATACAAAATTATTATGCAAGCAGGGAAGTGACGGCTTGGCCAACAACATGGGGCTTCTTTAAAAATATTGGCAATTCTCACAGAGCCACATAAATGATTTTTCCCTCCTCAGTGTCCTTCAGACAAGGCATTCAATGAGAAAAAAAATGAGTGATGTGAATATCAGATGCAATAATTGGGAAAACACTGTAAAAAAACCCCCATACTTACTCTTCAACCTTATTCATTTTGTGGAAACTCAGGAAATTTCATTAAAAATAAGAATCACTCAGTAAATACTGGAAGTGTTGTCACTAAGGCAAGATCATGAGTGTCAGTCCAAAATTATATTCTTGCAGGGATGAAAGTAAGGACTTAAAGTGCTGGGGATTACCCAAATATTTATAATTATATGGTAAAATATTATAATATACAGTAATAGTTTCAATAGCTAAGGCAACACTTAAATTTTTTTCGGTATCTACATTAAAATGATGGATATTTCCACAATTTTCAGATCAAACCTAAGAGTGAAGGAGGTGGTGCAGGGTGGCTTGAACCCCTTGGTCAAGTGGCTGGGAGCAAGAAGGTTTTTCCAGAGTATCCAGAAAATAAAATGGGATGGAGCAAGGACAAGGACTGGGATTCCTACAGGAGATCCTACACTGAGTGGGATTTAAGCAGTTTCACCTTATCTATCTGAGGGCTACAAAATCCACTGCTGAATGAGCAGAGGATATGAAATAGGTACAAAAATCTCAATTGCTTTTGTATTTTGGGACTTTTTTCCTAAGCAGAGAGTTTAATTTACCCTTTAGCAAAATTTTCTTTGTTGTGGTAAAACATTTGTGATGGGCTGTTAGGAACCAAGGCCAGATATTTTTGTTAAAAATACCTTTTAGCTCAAAAGATTGACTCAGGGGTGTAGGATGTAAGAAGTTCCTGTCAGCCGAACACAAAGGCTGATGCCCAGCAGTGGCAAAAGCCCAACTCAGCACAAGATCCAGGCCAAGAGAGCCCTGGAACAAGCCAAGGATGCACAAAGGTGACCTCAAAAGCAACCCATCAATCCAGATCCTGTCAGCAAAAGGAAACTGCTTTTGAGACTTTTCTGGCTCTTTATCTGTAGCAAACTCCACATCTTATCCTCCTCTGTCCTCCTGATTCCTGCTGCACAGTCCAGCTCCAGGATGGAGCAGGAAAAATCCTGTTCCAACAGCCCCATCCTGCTTGAGGGCTTCAAAAATTCCTCCAGGAGCTCATTTTCTCCCTGAGGGCTTCAAAAATTCCTCCAGGAGCTCATTTTCTCCCTGAGGGCTTCAAAAATTCCTCCAGGAGCTCATTTGCTCCTTGAGGGCTTCAAAAATTCCTCCAGGAGCTCATTTGCTCCTTGAGGGCTTCAAAAATTCCTCCAGGAGGCTATTTGCTGCCTCAGAAATCACCAGCAAAAGTAGATAGATGTCATCCTACAAATGAACCCTGTTTGGGTAATTCCAGCAGGGAGGGGAAGAAAAACCAGGGAAAAACCCTTCAGATGCTCTGTGTTGACTCCTGCAGTGCTGAGGCCCACCCTGATTTAATGATTTAGGGTTACCCTGAGTCCAAGCTGAGCTGTCGTCCAGCGCTTTGAAGTTCTTCTGGCTCTGGTGCTCTCCAGCAGCTGGAAATTCATCCTGGATCTTTTCCTGAGTGTCTCCACCATCTCTAACAGGTCCCAGTTTTCAGCTTTGGTGAAGTTGATTCTCTCTGTTCCTGCTGCCAGCTGCCTTTTCTGCCGGGCTCCCGTGGGCTCCTCTGGCTGTGACCCTGCAGGACACACTGAGCACAACAGAAAGGACATTTCAGGAGAGTCCTGCCTCCTCTGGGAGCTAAAAGCACCTGTAACACAAATGGGTGATGGTTAAAAAATAGGAGACCCCACACATCTGGATTTGGCTCTGAATTCCTCTGCATTGGCTCTGAATTCTCTGCCTGCTGCCAGAGCCAGGACCCTCGAGAGCTCTGCAGATTTTCCACCCCTGAGGGGTCTCACACATCCCTGGAGTGCCAGCACAGAAAGGGATCCCCATGCCAACCCCCGGGCGCTGGGCAGGAATGCGAGCCAGGCATCATTCCCCAGGGTGACAGGAATCACCAATGTACCAGGGAACTCCTCTCAAAGGAGTTGTTTCCAGAGATATTCAATCTGTGAAGCTCTGAGCACTCCAACTGTTTCTATTTCTATCACCTTTGCTAGAATGAGTTTCCTTCCCTGTGCCACCCAAAACACGTTAAAATCCTCACACATTTTCTTGGTAGGGGGAGCAGGAAGGGCAAAGTTACCTTTTTTATTTTTATCTTTATCTTTAT
>VYZT01049884.1:7387-39508 GCA_013400735.1 Pomatostomus ruficeps | reverse complement strand
TGGCTGCTTCACCACCACAATAAAGAGAGATTTCAAACCCAGTGAATATGGCTTGAAGTTTGCTTTGTAAGATATCTTAATTTTTTTCTGCCTTTATTTTTGGAGAGAAGGGTAAGAGGGTGCGGGACCTGGGGGAGAGGAGGTCCTGTGTGTGTTTATGTAAAATATGATAGTAATGAATGCTTACATAACAATAATCCTGACTCAAGACCTCACATATCACATTTCACCTGAGAAACTTTGTGTGAAGTTCCTGACAAGATGGACCCAAAGCCCAAATGACTGTGAATGGTTCACCTGCAAGCCCTCCCTCATGCAGGGCAGTTTCTTGCACAGTCCTTCACTTCTCCTTTCCCATCCTCTCTGTTCTGCAACCAGTGTTACCAGCATCCCTCTGGGAAGGATGTGCAGCTTCAGAAGGGATCTGGCAATACCTTCCTTGCTTGTCAACTCTTCTTCCTAACTCCCATGAAAGAAGACATGAGAAAATTATCAACTGACACAATTTGCTGTAATCAATTAAAATTTAATTTGCAGATAGTTCAAACGCATCTGATTTAATTCTGAATGACACTAAAGCTCAACAAATCTCTGCATGGAAACTTTCAGTGTCTTCCCCATTCAGGCACTGTCTGGATGATATGAAATCCAGAAAGCACACAAGTTGCAAATGCAGCACACTCAAAATAATCTTACCCTCCTGTGCTAAGCTCCTCTGGAAAAAAGCACTAACTCATTTCAGGTTTGAGTATTCTGAATCTAAAACAGCTCTTATCTAAACTTGCCTATGTGAGATTTACAAATGAGAAAAGAACAAATAAGGAGTAATTTAAATTTTAATTTAAAACCCCTCCATTTTCTTATCCCTTATCAAACTGCCAGCATTTTTCCTGCTAACAATGAGCTGAGTGTCATGGGCACAGCACAGGCCCCTACCACAAACCAAGTAATCTCTTTCATCTAAAACCCTGATCCCTTTAATAAACAAAATACGAAAAGGCAGTCAAAATTACGCTCTGGCTTTATGAAAGAAGCAGGGAAATCCTTAGAGCACAATCCCCTACTTGTTATTTTCACAGCCCATGTGACCCAAAGTCATTCTGAAGGATAAAAAGACAGAGGCTGCCACCAGATCTCTGCCATGATTTTTCCACAGTTCCCAGCCTTAGCCCATCTGTTATGCCGCGGCCACATGAATGGCATGTGTCAAGAGAGTCATCACTGTGCAAACTGTCCAAAGAAATCAACCAGCCAACTTCCTTTTGCTTCCATGGCTTCAGCAATTGTTGCTGAGCCGGCCACCATATGGTGAATAATTAGTTTTTCGACCCCACTCTAGAAAAATGTTCACACCATTGCCAGGCATTAGCAATATGTGTGTTAATGAACAGCAGATGATGAATGCCTATACATTAACAAAAGTTGAGATTTTCTGGCAGCAAGCTGCACTCACTGCAAAAATCCCAGTTGCTCTTAAGGAGCTGAGAGATGGATGGCAGCAAGTTCTGGCTGAAAAGTGCAATTCATCCAAATTTCTCCATTTCTCAAGCACTAAAGGAACTTTGCAATAAACCATCCCACTCCTCTCATCTTGCCGCTCCCTTTCTTAAAATGATCAATTCCAGCCACGTAAAGGATTGGCAATGCAAAGCTCTAAAACAGACATCTTCTGTTCTCGGGCAATTAAGGTGCATTGTGTAAATACCCAGCACGCAGGTTCCTCCACACTTCTTTTTGTCTGAGGGCTTGATGCATATGAATTTATACTGAGTACCTGCAGTGTGCAAGCCCCTTGGGGAGTCAGTGCCAGACCTCTGAGCAAACACTCACCTTAAAGGACCAAGGCTGGTAAATATGTCTGATGGTTCCATCAAATGAACTTAAAAGCTCAGCTAAGACCTCTTTGCTCCAAGAACTGATTTTTTCCTAGCCCTCTAATTAAAAAGATTTCTTCCCTACATTCTTGTGTAGGATGAAATATCCCCATATTGTGTAGGCATCATAATCTACTGATCACATTCAGGAAAGCTGATGGTTCCAACTCTTGCCTGTCACTAGAAAAGTTTCAAATGCAGCCCAGAGACATTTTTAAATAAAAGCAACTATTCACAAACAGACTTGTTAAGAAACAACTACTTGTCTTGAGGACAACTACAACTGTGACGTATACATAGCTTATGTAGAGATGTTTTAACATGCATCCCAATTATAACACCTCAGATGAAAGCCATTCTTCATGAAACAGGGAACAGTACAGGTTGCAAAGACACCTCGGTTTCCTTCATGTATATTCAATGGTGAAAGGCACAGAGCCAGGTGTAGAGAGTGAACCCTGGTCAGATCCTGTTGCTGTCACTGGCAAAATTTTGGGCAAATCATTAATCTTTCTGCACCACATGGCTCAGCTAGACCAGGCTCAGCTAGACCATTACACAAATGGCGCCTAACCCTCTCCCCAAAGCACCCTTTTTGCTATAATCCAAAAGCAAGCAGAAGCCAGTTGGACCAAAAAGGGCAGCTTTACACACGTGTGACCTCATTTTTCAGGTCTGACTAGCAGGCAGGTCTTGAAATCTGTGTCTGCACTTGTTATTTTATCATGTGTTAAGCCTTTCCATTAGTCAGGCATTTTTTTCCCTAGACTATACCAAATTTTGGACACAGCTAACATGCACAGGCAGTGCTGATGGGTTTGGTTTTGCTTATTAACAGAAAGTGGTTGCAGATTTAACTCCATGTGGTGCAGTCTCAAGCACTGAGTGTCCCATTTAATTTGTATGAGAGTATAAAAATAAGAAATTATCATCTGACAGCTGAATGTTCCACTAAATCTTGCTAATAACAGTCAGCACAGGCAAGAGTTCCCCGTTTAGTTAAAATAGTGGTCCTGCCTATTGAAAAGTAAAATTTGCTACCTGCAGGAGTTTAAAATTTACAGGAGATAAGGGCCGCAGAATTATAAAGTTAAATCTAACTGATGCCATAAGCTTCTTGGTAGCACCTCCCTATGGCAAACACTCGCCTTTTTTAGACATGACCAGCTTCTTTCAGTGGATCTGAGTGATTTGGACACTCTGGAGACAGTATTTTAACTTTGATTAATGAGTAGCAATGACATACAAAGAACACAGAGTAGAATTATCTCTACACAACTGGAGGTGGACTGCCAGGACTCTGGTATGGAGCTCTGGTCCAGTAGCCAGGCCAAGCCTGAGACTGTTACCTCAAACTCCAGGATACAGTTTCATGACTCTCAAGCTTGCAGGCAAAGCTGGTTTAAGCCATTCCTGTCCTCTGTGCTTATCTGTTCTACTGCTTTAAGACTGCTTCTACCACATCCACCCCTGTGCCTCCTCATAGAAATATTGTGTCAAAAAAAAGTAATTTTAAAAAGCCCAAAATGCTTTGGAACTGCACCCCAAGCAGAAATTAGCTGGGGGACTATTTGTACCGTGAAAATTCCCAGCATTCAAAATAAAGATTAGTTGTACCAATAGATGTTCCAATAGGCATACATAATAACAACATTTGGCCAAAACATTAGGCAATTATTCCATTCTTTACATTAAGAGGATTTAAATTAGTAGGATTTTTACATACACAAAACATATTGAGAAGCCACTTTGACAATTATGTTTCAGGTCTCAGAAATTCTGTATGTTATTAAAATGGAATTCTGATTCTTTGTAATCAAAGTTATACCATTTGTACCCAAGGCACTACCTAATTCCCTGCAAAATCACTTGCTTGGTAATCAAATATCCATTTTAAAACACATATTATGATTAAAAGAAGGTGAACCTTCAAAGAGTTTATGATCTGCCAGCTTTGATTTTGGCTGAGATAGTACTTCCACTGAAATTCTTCCCTTGTTCAGGCAAAAGTATGTTTCTTAGGGTTAGAAGATTTCAAATAACATAACAAAAGTTCTCAGCCTTTTTTAAATTGTATAAGGAGAGATATCAATCACCTTGTGGATGTAACATCTGCTGGCTGTGACTGGTCACAATGGGTATTTCAGTGTCCCTAAAAAGCTGGTATGTTTATCTCTTCACTTTATGACACAACCAATTTTCCAGCACAAGTAAAACAGCACAGGTAAAACTACTCTCTGCCCACTGTCATCAAAATGTTTCTAAAAATCCAACCATCTAAAGCATGCAACCAGGAGACCAGCTACAGCAGCTGCAAAAGCTAACCATACTTTGCAGAACAAAAGGTCTTGTTTTGCTGTATTTGCTCTCAAAAATTTCAATCCATCCCCGAAGAACAAATAGCTGTATAATTCTTCTATCACCCAGGATAATCTCAAGGCAGACTAGGTGCCTTCACTCCTGTGTGCAGAGAGGGTTCTCCAGGGCTGACCAGGGACTGTTGGAAACTACAGAGACTCAGAGAAGGTCACAGAATAAAAAAACTGAAATGACTGTCACACTTTATCTTTGAGAGGAGGTGACAACTGATCTGATTAAAGCATGCAAAATAATGGATGGCCTAAAACTTGGGAACTTTAATGAGGATTTGTTCAACATCTACAGGAACAAGGAGACAGTTACAAAGTTCCTCCAGTTACTAGAGTGCAAATATAGTAATATTTTTTCTAAATACTAGCCATGGAGAACATTTCAGTTGTTACAAACAGCCTGGGATCGTATCATCTTGCATGTCAACAGTAATAGGAAAGAGAAAAGTCACTCATTGCAATGGTAAACACAGTCTTGAAATGGTGGTTTTGGTAATATCTGTGGAACTCCACTGTGCTTTAGAGGGTTTCTAGACATGAGAATACCAAGTAAAAATAACACTTTTGCACAAGTGGAACCACAGATCCATGTTTCTCCTACAGGATTTCTACTTCTATTGATGATACAGGACAAACACATCTTGAATCTTAACAGCTAAGAAACTATATGGCAGCGATATCTGGAAAAGATAAATCTTATTTGCTACCTAATTAAATTCAAAATCAGTGTCACACCATGAACCCAGAACCTTTTGTGCTATTTTATTACCACTGTTCAGGTAGAACTAGAATTTAAATAATGGGTTCCTGGGAAATCTATGAAATGTGATTCTTGTGAAAAGAATAGAAGGAGAAAGAATTAAGTACCTGTATTATCTTTACAGAAAAAAAAATTAAATCTGACTTTTAATAAGAATAGCACATACTCAGAAAAAAAACAAAAAAACTGTGAGAGTATTCATAATGACGTAAAAAGTAAAAATATTCTCAGAATAATGGTAGGACACAAAAAAACACAAAATCATTGTGCAAGCTAAAAAGTTTAACTTTTAAAAAAAATCGGAGAGATGCAATTAAGATATTGCATTGAAAAACTGTGGAATACATTTTTCTGCTAGGCTTTGGAAAAAAAGCCCTTCCATTTCAAAAAGAATGTCTTTAAAAGTCATTATGTAGTTAAATGATCTTAAAAGGCCACATAGAGGCAGCCAAGGAAAATTCCTGACATGCATTTTAATGGCACTGGTGCAGTGGCATTTATAGCAATGTTCAAGATAAGCAGTAAGAATACGTACCATTATTTATCTGTGGTTTATTTAACTATCTTTAGGACTGTTCTAGTGGTTAAAGAATACATCCGGCTAAAAGATAGAGATTTTCTTAAGTATTTGCCTTTAAAATAGTGAAATATTTCCCTAAACAAAAGCCTCTAAAGCAAAAAGGCTAATGCCCTTCCACTGATGAATCTAAATTTTGGCAATGAGGGCTATGCTGGCAACCTGCCAGGAGCTTTAAGGCTGAAGCTAATTTGCATGAAATGGAGGAAATTGCAGCTGCCCCGAGAACTAATATGGAGACACAGACAGCCCCAATTGAGACAGAACATTGCACAACGGGATTTGTGAATACAAACATGCCACACTTCCTTATTTAAGACGAAAGTAGCTATAGGCAACAGAATAAGTCTCCATGAAAGCTACTTAGACACCTTTACCCCCACCTTTCAGGCCAAATGACCTCATTTCAAACCCAGGTGGGAGCTGTCACTAGACCACAAATGGAAACGAAAGTTGATCCCAGAAGACAACCACTTTCAGAAAAAGTGCTTGAGCATAGGATTAAATCCCATTCAAATACTCTCCTGGAAAAGAATACAGCTCAACGCTTCCTTAAAAGCACTTAAAAATTCTTTAATCAGGGCCTGAAAATGCTCCTCCTAGTCATTACTTGTTGTCACATTCAACACATGGTTGTATGGCTCAGGACCACATGAATCACTGAAGCTGGATACAGGATGCTTGCACATCTGCTCTGAACAACTCTTGAAAAATTGCAGCAGTTTGTTGTTAGTTTGATCATACTGACAGAATTTCATGCTCTTCATGTAAAATAACCTCTTGATGTTATTATCAAGATTTCTACAAGATGTCTAACTGCTGTGTTTGTGTAATACCTCAATTTAATAAGTATTATTGTTATGACTTGCAAAGAAAACAAGATACATTGCATTAGGTTTTCATCATATTCCTCATCCTACACAATGGTAGGCTGACTCTCAAAAATATAAAAACCTGTGAAAGTGCATCACAAGAAGTTAAATACACAAAGACAATCTGAATTCTCAGTAACCAGACCCGGCGTTATCAGCCAGTTCTATTTATTGTCAGTTTGGACTTCCTACATGCCTTCAGGAGACTGGGTTGGTTTGTTACTCCTCTAACACACATTGCCTCCGTACAAAGTCCCAGCAAAATCACACTCTTCCCTTCCTTCCATGGCTTTAGCACTACTTTCTACTGCTGGCTGTTGCACTGAAAACAATCACTGCTCCAGGAAGAGGGGCCATTTGCAGTATGGTCAATTGTACACTTTTGTCATGTGTTACAGAGGCTGTGAGGCTTCTTCTTTATTAAAGGAACATTCCTCTTACCTGTGGCTTAGATTGAGGCTCTTCACTTCCCTCTACCTTCTTATGTTGTTTCCACATCCCAATCTGCAATAGCTTTAATCCACCCCAACCAGATACCCAAATCTTGTTTGACCTTGCAATAGTCATTGCTACTTTTCTGTAATTTCAGAACCCACCCAAAGGCAAAGGACAAGACAGCCATGCAGGGTCACTGGGCAGAACCCTGTACTCCTGCTTCTAAGGTAGGTATCTAAAGCAGAGAGCTGGGATCATCTGAAAATGTGTTTGTCATTCTCTCGTGTCTAGAAAAAGAGTTTAGACAAGTACATTAGTTCAGATTAGTTGCCTGACTTCTAGATAGCTAAAATCCAGGAAGGGAAAATAACACACCTAGAGAAATTAATGGAACAAGTCAGAGCAACTCCTGATTTCTGCTGTGCTGTTTTCTTATGGGGCTCCTTGAGGAACAAGCACACACCCACAATGGTGTCCTGCAGCTCTTCCATATCTCTCCACAGACTGGCAGCTAGGTTTTTTCCTCCCTTTGCTGGACTGGTGTTTCTGGCCTGTTTCCTGCAGCACAGAGCTTGGGCCAGGACTGCTGCAAGGTACATGAGGGGTCTCCCTTTGCTGGCCCACCAAGTGTCCTAGGGTCTGGAGCAGCTCCCTCTCTGTCAAAAAATGCTGTCCAGATCCTCCACAGCCAGAGTGAAAAGCACATATTATGTTATCCTTTCATTTACAAACTAACCAGGATAGCCAGAACAAACCTTGATTGTTGAAATTTTGTACAAAATCCACAGAGTGTTCAGCATACAGGCACTAAAAACGCACAAATAACTCACATACTTACTGTTCTGGACCAATAGACAAAAGCCTTGTAGCACACAAAACCCACCCCAGGTCTAAAATTCAGAAGGTAATACATCTGGGACTGAGGAAATAATTTGTCAGCCTGTGAAGCCAACTTAAACTGACTGTCCTTTCAATTTTAGGAGATGAGACTGACCTAAAGCTGGCTTATGTTGTTTCTTTTGTGCTTGAGCATATTAACTTAATCAGACAACAAGAACAAATGAAAACACTGCAAGATTGGACTGGGGCAATGATTTTGCTATTGGCCCTTTCAGCTACAGTGATGCATCATATTACTATTAAAAAAATGGAACAGAAATTGTGTAATCCCTTCCCTGCCAGCTCACCAAGAAATGTATTTGATATGTTAGAATGAAACCTTTATGTCTTTTGTAAACTGGTAAACACTCCACAGTTGTGAGATGTCTTAGACAGATGATGAAATATTGATTTAGAACCTAACCCAAGGCAGTCAGTTAAGAAAATAACTTTATTTAGACCCCATGTCTTTAAAGAAGCCCTATTTCAATAAAACATTACACCTTGGGTTTATGAGGCTTTGCCTGATGAGAGGTAGAATGCCTACTCCATTCCCGGTGGGAAATGTGATGACAGTATCAAGAGAAACACTTCTAAATGGATCTGTACAGGACCACAGAAGGTCAGATTTAATCTGTCCCATCCCCTCTTCCAAGGCACGATCAGCTTTATGTACCCTAGCACTCATTTCTATCAAAGTTATTCTGAAAAATTATGAGCACTCAAATTATATATCATTGCCATTAAAAAAAATATCCAAACTGTATTCTGAGGCTGTAGTTTAAAAGTGATATGTCTTGCCCTACAAGTCATGGACGTGGAGGAAAACATTACTCTCTTCTTCTTTACAACCTTTCATGTTCTTAAAGACTCTTCCCTGATTTGCCAAAAGTCTTATCATCTTTTCTGCTTCAGAATAGGTACCACATCTCTCCTGCCATTTGTTCACCCAAGTGAACAAAACACTCCAGCAACCAGGGCTGAGAAGTGCAGAGTCTTTGCACAGTGTTTGCCAGGACATGTCACACTCATCAAGTCATCATCACCACCACTGCAAACTGTAGCTGCTCATCAGGCTGAATTCCTGTGTATACAGTTTTGCGCAAAGTCCCTTCTAGAATAACCCAGGCTATAATTCTCTGGTTGCTTAGGAGAGTGTTGCCACATCAGCTACTCTCAAAAGTTCAACTCTAGCAACAAAAAGGAATATACATGTTGCATTTATGACACAAACACTTGGGGGAGGTAATTGTTTTTTTCACTGTGGCAGATAAGAAATGCCTTTGAACAAAGAAACATTACCCTGCAGTCATGGCTCCCACTTTAAGCAATGCAGCTACAGTTGTTGCTCATTTTGGCAGTAGTAGCAATCTGTATTCAGATATCATATGTGATTCCCTTGCAGCACATCACATGTCAGTAGCTTTACTATTTCATCAGAGACATTGCTTCTCCTTTCACCACAGGACTTTGGTCAGCGCCTACGAGATGAAGGGAAAGACGTAAAAGGCTTCAGAGAGGATCCTTATGTGACACCAGGCTGTAGGGGACTGTGTTTCTACATTCATCATTAATGAATGGTACTTACCACAGAATGAAAGAGCTTATGCCCTATGTGTTTAAAATTCTCTTTATTGAGCAATTCTACCCATGTTGTTACCCTTTTTGCTTTTAGAATTTCTATGGAAAATGACACTGCACAACCCTGGAATCACGCATCACCAATCGCTAACAGTCTCAAAAAATATTTTAACATTACTGGCTACAAAACATAATAGCAGAAGAAGGTGCTCAGCACAATTAAAACTGCAGAATAAAGTGCAACAATTTTTGCAGTCCATGGTAGAAAAATGATTATGTAGTATGAATCAACTATACAACATGATTCAGAGGAGAATTTCTAAAACTCAAAGAATAAAGCAGACTGTAAAAAAAAGAATCCTAGGCAAATCAGATATACTGTGAAAGTCAGGGAGGAGCTCACTGCAGGATGTCCTGCTGCTTGAAACGGGCCTTATCAGCCTGAAAGAGATTCATTTTCAGAGCAGCATTTGGAAAGAAAAAGTCAGGCCACTTGTGGTTTAATGCTGCAGTCAATCAAGTTCCCATCTCTGGCAGAAGGAAGGAGAGTTGGTTTTAGCAGAAGTAAACGGTGGCACAGAGAGAAAAAGAGCTGAAGGCCTGTGAAGTTCAGGGGATCCTGTGGGACTGAAGCCAGTGGGGCTGGACCCTGGAGGTGGTGGGTGCAATATGACAGTCATAATGACTGCAATATGCAGTCAATTTATGAAATATGACTGCATAAATGGGAGGCTGCTGTACATGTTGGGATAAAGGTGTGGGTAGGAAGGTGGGAACAGAAGGAACTCAGGAAGCCTGAGAAACAATGAGGAATATAGAGAGAAAAATGTTTCCCTGGCCCTGAGACAAAACGCCCATCTCCAAGAGGAAACAGAAACTCCCTGTTTGAAAAAAGTACTCTGTTGGACTGATTTGCTATGGTACCAACATCCTTTAGAACAGATCTTCCAGAAGGCCTAGGATAGAGGATATCAGTTCATAAGCATGCTAAGTTTCTGTAAGAGACCATGACACTGCAATTTGTTAGGTTCAATGTAACCCAGGTGTCCTGAAAGGCGGAATGGCTGTGAGACTGAACTAACAGACAAAGGCTAGAATCACTAATTACGGTGGATAACAATAAACACAGGCATGTATGTAGATAAAACATGGATATGCAAGTCATGAGCAGAATATTTTAGAAAGCCTTCAAGGTATTTTTTATTAGGACTCTTTTTTTTCATTACTGTATACCTAACCCTATGACTGATAAACACATGGAAAATCTTCAAGAATATTCTACTCACAAAAAGAAGTTATTTTGCATCTTTGAAATTAACTCCACTAGGGTTATCCAGGGACCATAGTATGTCCTCTTTTCAAGGGTTAAAGCTTCAATTTTAGCTCTGCTAAACCCTGACATTTCAGACCTTTAACCTATCTATAACACAGGATTGATTACTACTCATCCTACGTTCTGCACTGATGAAAAGAAGTGGGGGCCTACAGCAGAGGATGGGGTCAGCCTTCATCTACGAGGCAAAAAAGAATGCTTTTTGGAGAGCATAGGTCATTAAAAAATACAGAGAACTGGAATCAGTGTATAGAGAGGGAGTTTAATAGTCAGGTGGCGGATGCTGGCAGTTTATCACACAGCTTCCCAAAGGCTAACATTAGCATGTGTTTTCATGTGTGAGTATATATTAACAAAAAGTGTGAGTCTGTACTTGCTGAGTCACTTCTGTGCATGAAAGCTGCTAGAATGGTGTGTGCTACCCCTGCCCAGCTGCTCTACTCTCCAGCCAGTGACTGAAATGATACACAAAAGTGCTTGCTCCACAAAAGCAGCTAGATGAGAGCATTCCACATGTGCTCCCTGCCACACTCTGCAGAACTAAACAGAAACACAATGGAAGAAAAAACACCGGGTTTAAACTGAGTGTATTTCAGGCAGATAGGGACACTAGCACAGGATTTAGTATGCAGACAAATCTGCAGTGTATGATCCATGGGGAAAAATTCAAGAAGCATACCTTATAGAGGGAGAGGTTTACAGAATTCCCAGTGCCTACGGTACTCTTATAAACACTCTGTCTTTTGTTCCTGCAGAGCTCTAAAGAATAATAAAAGAAAACACAAAGCAGAAGAGGCACCACAGAGTGAGTGCAACAGTGTTTTATTAATCCATGTGATTAATCCAGCATGCTGAGGAAGACTCTTTACAGAATCAAAACGTTCATGTTTTTTGATCCATATGGATTAAGGGAACACTGTGGCATTTGCTCAGTGGTGCTGCCTTCGCTTTGTGTTTTGGTTTTATTCTTTGGAGTCCAGCAGCAACAAAAGAGGGAGCATTTATATGAGTACAGCAGCATGGAGACTTGGATAACCTCCCCTCCCTTGCTGAAGGATGCTGCATGAATGTTTCTGAGGGCTACATCTCTTGTTTGTGTCTCCAGCCTGCCCTTCAGAAACTAAACCGCTACGAAATAATAGAAGGCTGTTTCTGCAAAGCCTGAATGACAGTCGTGTTGCTAAGCAAGCCTTCTATAAATCGGGCACATACCTGTGTAAAGTAACCAGACAATAATTAGAAACACTGGCTACATTCAAAGTTTATGTTGGAGGAGAGGAAAAAAGACACAGCACAATTCAGCTGACTTCTTCTTAGCAAGGGGAAGGATTCAGGCATCATACATGGGATCTGACAAAATACTTAAGTCTACGCTTAGGGTTAAAGCCAGACCCAGATTTAACTGCTTTGCATTTAGCTTTTTTTGTGCTCAAATTCTTTGCTGTAGAGAGCCTGAATTTCCGCTTGTTTGAACTGAGAGAGACCTGTAACAGCAAGTTTGCTTGTGATTAAATCAGGTGTAAGGGACAACCCTTCAGCCTGACAAAAAAATTCAGCATCTGATTTCCAGTGAGCCATCCCAATTACATTTAGAAGACTGCTTATTTGCTAAGCACCTAGGCAAAAGCATGAAAGACTTTATAAACTCTATCCAGTACTGTAGCAGCTCATTTTCTATGGTAGTATCTAAATTCTGCATTGCCATCCTCTAGATCCATCAGCAGTCTCTACATCTATTTCTGAATTTTACCTTCAGGCTTCTTTGTACACTCTTCTTTTGCTTGTGAATTGCTTCTTTCCCACCTCTTGAATCTAGCTTCTCCCTGCAACTCCCTGCTCTTGTTGAGTTTAATCAAGGTGAATTTTTTCTTGGGAAATTCGCCCACTGTAATCCTTCTTATGCTCAGAACAAGGGAAAAAACTCCACATGCTATCAAATACAAAGGCTAACTTGACCAGACCACACCAAGAAGAGCAGTTCTGTTAATGCAGCTCTAAATAATAACATATAAATAATTATGCTCTTTGCAAAGTTCAGGCCTCTGGCAAAAGGCAAATCCCAGACAGAGGCATAAATCCTGCTTGAGATCTAGTCCCTGCTCCCAGGAAGCTCTGGTGTTTCTCAAAGAAACTCTTCCAATCTTTCCCAATTAACCAAGCAAAGTTTTCCCTGACACTTCTCAGCAGCAGCATGAATGTTTCAGCTGAAACTGTTACGACAAGATTCTGTCTAAGGCTGACAGTAAATACAAAACAATTAAAGCTGAGAAGCTGAAATTTGGCAATGTGTCCTTCTTGCATTCCATCACTGATAACACAAAACTTAAAGAGCAGGATGTCCATACCTTCTAATAATGAATAAAGATTACAAATTGCAGCAGCAATGTCCAATAATCAATATATCAACAAAACCTTTTCTCTCTTATTCTAGGTATTACAGCTGATTTACACACTCACATAGGTTGAAGTTAGTTCATGTAAAAAATTGAAAAGCACTCAGAATGCTTCAGCTTGTCTGTTTTCCCAATATTCTTCTTGATGACCATGCATCAACTATTTTTCATATCTGATAGTTTTCTCCCTATGTCAGACATTCAATTTGCAATCCATAGAGACAGTCTGAGAGCACTTTAATACATTATGAATTAATGCTAAACAATCTTGCAGCTTAACACAAAAAGTGCATTTTCATTTTGCCCTATATTATCTGCATAGGTCACACTTGCTCTGTCACTTTTAAAATGCACTTCAGAAGATTCTCACATCTGTCAGTCTAGAAGACATAAAAATCCAAATTTTTCTTAAGGAGACAAAAGACTTGCTAAATCAAGAAAGTCCTCTCCTGTTCTCAACATATATTTCTAAGCACCTACTGCTAAGGATTTGACTCTGTCCCTAAATTTGAGCTTCTTATCATGACCTCGCTAATGAATCTCTGCCCTCTCTTGGCAATAATTTGAGATAAACTGTAGCCCTTAGTCTACCAGGAGAAATTTCCAAAGCACTAGGCATTTGGCCTCACACCAATTCTCCTTTGAAGTTGGGAGCCTATACAGAAAACCTCTTGCTCCCTACTGAGCAAACATTTGACCCTAAACTACTGGGAAGGAACAAACTGGACCTTCTGCTTTTCAGGGTAAGCTAAAAGGTTACACAGTCCCTCCTGCTGAGTCCTAACAACTCAAGGCAATATTCCTAACTAGGTTCTGCATGCCAAGGTGTCGTCATGGCTCTTGCCAAGACACGGAATATGGTATTCATGGGAATCAGTATGACACGTTTCTGGTGCACTTCCAGCCCATCTTGAAAAAAATTGAAATTTTGTGTCATAGTCATACAGAAAGATGGAAAAGAGAAACCACAATGAAAGCTTTCTTCACCTATGGACTGCACCATGGCAGAAGAAAAAGGCCAAAATTTTTACTTGCAAAAATTATCTAGAAGGTGACTATCATTAGGAGATCAATAAATACATAATATACAATAAATACAAAGTGTTATCCAAAAGTGGGAAGGTGGACATAGAAAAGCAAAAGGTGCTGAGGATGATGTAGCTACTGGGAGAGTTGGTTTGGGAGAAATACAGGAGCCTCCTCACTCCTGAGAACTCTCAAAATAGACATTGGACTGCTGTATTTCAATGCTACTGCATCCACCAGGTGATCTGCTCTGGACTATGAGGAAGATTAGGGCAGAAAATTGAAATAGTTCTTTTTAGCACAAAAAGAAGTACTAGCATGTTCAGGCAAATTATAACTATCATTTTTGTAAAAGATAAGAGCTGCAAGAAAACAATGCAATAAGAAATACGTGATGCCTTTATACTGCTAATAACAAGCAAGAAATCGAAAATAATTGCCATAGATTTTTTAGCCTTTTGCAATTATTGAAAATTTAAAAATTACCCTGGAGATGGCACGTGATCTGAGTCTACTGTATGTCTATGTCACAAGATGATGGAGCCACATACATTGCAAGAATAATTTTATCACATAAGTATAGTTACAGTAAATAATTCCTCTCACTTTGAGTCTTATTGGACACTAATCCCTGAAGGGTTTTACATCCAACACATGTTTGTGTGCCCACACATATTTTTCTGAGAAAGGAAAGCTCCCCCAGGCTTGACTCCCCTGTTTAGCTAGATTGCCCTGGAACTTGGTGCTGAGCCCAGGACCACACGACACCCTCAGCAGCACCACAAATCCAGGGCCAGGCAGGGAAGACTTCTCCTCTGGGAGTGCTCTATAAAGTGAAACATCAGTGTGATTACACATGTTTCTGTGCATGTTGCATGACACACTGTACTTCTGCCCTGAACAAACAGCACTGAAGTGGAGGTGTAAGAAGTATTCTCCAGCATAATCTGCCTTTTTAAAATTCTAGGCACAAGAAGAGTTTATGAAGAGAAAGTAGATATATATAGTTTTGATACAGTTTGAAACTTGGGTTTTTCCAGTCATCTTCATTTATTGTCATCTCACATTCATTTTTAAACAAATAACTTCAATTTCTTATTTTAAGGTGAGCTTTTTAAGGCTAAGCATCAGGAGCTGGGCAAGATAAAGCCCACAGACTCCCAGGAGGTACACAGAGGCCAATTAAACATCACAGCATGTTGATTACTGGAAAATCTGTTTTGGTTTATGCAGAGCTAATGCTTATCAAATGCACAGTAACCTGTGCATTTCACTTGGCATGTCAGCCCTCTTGTGTTTGCAGCAGCTCTCACTGAGTCCTTTCCCCACAGCTTTAGAGCCTGGGTGAGCATCTGTGACCTTCACCAGTCCCCTGAGCATGCCAGACCTTTCACCTCCCCTCTGCATCCCTCCATGTCTCTCAACCCTCTGGCTGTCAAGAGAGACATCAATGACTGAAATAAATTTTTTGCCTGCATTATGCATGCCAGCCCTACAGTTTACACCCTGAGCACGTAACCCCAATCTCTTGGATAAGCCAGAGAACCCTGGGAAAACGCAAGGGAGGAGATTTTGGCAGCTACAGGAGGTAAGGTTCGTGGGGAGTTAGTGGGAAGAAGTAGCTCAGTGGGAGGCATCCCTCCACCAGCCTCCAAAGCCAAGCCCTGGTCTTTGAGCCAGGTTCAGGATTTGAACTTCCTGCAGCTCCCAAGCTCCCAGGGGAGCACCCACCTCTAGCACCCTTCTTCTGCAGGCTGTCATTCTCTGTGCATAACATGTTCAAAAACATTTCCATCATTTATTTGCATACAGATTCCCTCTTCCCCTCTGGATTCCCAAATCCTGGCAAAGATGACAAAAGTGCACTGAATAGCAGCAAGTGGACTGACTTCAGAACCCTTAAACTCTGCACCACTCCAGTTCTCCATTAAAGAAGCACTCATAGTTTCTGACACAGTCAAAAGCCTAGCACAGGACCAAGAGTTTCACAGAGTAGAGATTTATGCTCCTGCATAACTGAAACTCATAACCGTCTGAAGTGTGGCATTGTAAACAGTATCTGCCTAATAAACCGTGGAAGAAGAGAGAGAAGAGCAAAGCTGAACAGTAAAACAAGCAATCATTTCCATTCCATGAGTGCCTTTCTGTTTCACCAAATTGGCCTGCAAATTTCATAGCTTCCCTACACCTGTTTTCAGCATCGATTTCTCTTGTTCATGTACCACCACTGTGGATTAAAAATTACAGATGGAAGGCTCAGTGCAGGAAAAGGTAGCATGAAAATTTATCGCAATGGATGAAACTCGTTTTATAATGCAGGTGAGGCAGGGGGAAATCAATGCAAAATAAAGATCCAACACTTTCAGGCAAAATGAAACCTCAAAAAGTAAACCATTATTACTCGGAAACTGTTCCTGAGATTTCTTAATTGTCTCATTCAATATGAATGTTTCCTTGAGGGGAAAAGTTTATTTCCCCAAGTAGCCAAGTAGTGCATAGACCTGGATTTCTCCTTACAGTGAAATGCAGATTGGATGCCTCCTCCACCAGCCCTTGTTACAAACCCTGCCAGGGGAACTCCATTCCTGCAAACCATGCGGAGGCAGTGGTCTGAGGGTCTCTGCTGGGGGGTGGGGACTCCCTCTGCTGCTGAACAAATTACTGCTTTTACTGTTGTTATTAATCATATTGAGGATGTCCAAACAAACACTTTTAAGGATGAGAACTACTGCAAGCACCTCTCAGAACTAACCACTCGGCTGATTTTGGCTTGTGTGATAAATGAACAGCCCAGAACCATAGGACATGGAGGGATAAGTGTGACTCATTGCAAAGAACATGCCCTTTTCCATAACACCCCTCTTCTGGTCATCAAAAAGCAAGGCCTTGTGTATTATACACAATCCACTTTTTAAACAAGGCAAACTCCCACACCACAAAGATACTAGAACAGTAAATATTGATTTTCTTGGCTGATGGTACACCTCATGCCACACAGTCCACTCAAGCATCTGCTTGTTACCAAAAGCTATTCCCTTTGTAAAGGAAGAAAGAAAAGTGGCATTATGTGCTATCAGCCGTGGATTGCAAATATTTAAAAGAAATAAATTTCTCAGAATGAGAGGTACCTTCTTTTGATTAAAAAAAAAACCCCAAAAACAAACAACTAACTATTTACTTTAGGTCTATACCCACTCCTAGCACCTGCACTTTTCAATTGTTGGCTTGCCAAGAACACTGTGGTTTTCTTCCTTGCTTTTCCCTTAAATAACTATTTATTATGCACAAAATATGTATTAAAGATGAACAATATTTTATTAGAAAAAGGAGGTAGCTTAAAAATGCTGCAGAAAACTCCAGCTATTCACATGAGGTTTATATGTGTTCTGGTACATTACCAAGAGCTAAAGATATATATACAATGAAACAAAAAGCATTCACTAAATGCACCATTTACATACTCTTAGTCTCCTGCTTTTTTGGTAGGCTTAAAATTATATTTTGCTAAAGTTGCATTTTACTACAACAGTTACAATAAAAGTATATTTGCAATTATATCAGAGTGGACTTAGGGAGATCAGGTAGCATAACATAATCTTTCTGGCTTTTTACAGAGAGTAAAGCTTACAACTGCAAATTAAAAGATTTTATTTAGTGGTGGAAAATGGACTTCCAGACCTCTAAACAAATAAAGAGAGCCAAATACAATGATTTCCCCTGTTATACATAAAAAAATAAAAAAGTCTTTAGTGCATTAAAAGTTCAGAAAAGAGGATCCAGTAAATACAGAGGATTAGGAAAAAAATACAAATTAAAGTCTCTAGTGTTTGGAAAGACAGAAACAGGCACCTGCCAAATGCATCTTAGAAGAAGTCCTATATACAAAGAACAAGGCTAGAGAACAATATGTCATTACTTGGCCTAAACTATGGTATAAGGCTTCCTATGGGTCTCCTTTTTGGCTTTATTAATTGGATAAAAGAATCATAATTCAATTACTTAATGATTTATTACAAAATACTTTGCCCACACAAGATTTTTCAGCATGTAAACACCATAGTATTAGACTATCTACTATTACAGGCCCAGCATTTCAGATTTCATTAGTAAATAAAGCCAGGTTTATTTGTAATAAAGTTAAGCCCTTACAACCACTGACCATGGAAACTAGATTTTGAAATAATTCAGATTTGTGTTTCTGTTCCTTCTAATTAAGGGTAATATCGGGAAGGACAGACAGTGGGTAGCATTGTTCAAGCACCATGGGTTTAAGCAAGAAAATCTGATTATCAGCTCATGTCAGAAGCCAAGCGATAATGCAGCTTAGCATTCGTTTGGGCTTTTGCTTTAGCCAAAAGATAATTACTGTTCGTTAAGTCTTACGTAAGTGTATCTAATATCTATGGTCCTAAAAATTATGAATAGTAAAAGCACACAATAGGCAAAGAAGAGTTATTGTATCTATTATTTTCTCGGGCTGTGCCATCATGATAATTTTATTAGCCAGGAAAGTTAAAATTCATGTCAAACTATAATTTCTTAAAGGCCATAAAGTTAAACATCAACTCTCATCCAAGTGACACCAGAAGTTACATTTTTTTATGAAGACACAAAAGCCATATTAAAATGACCTCAGGCCCCTTTGCTGCAGGATCTGCCCTTTGGGCTGTCTGTCTGCAGGGTGCTCAAAACTCTGTGCTCACACTAAAGTCAGCCTGGCTAACTTTTAAGTGTTGGAGCCCTCTGACAAAATGGTAATATTTCATCATAAAACCTTATGCTTTCCTGAGTCTCACATCACTGACATGGTGTGTCAAACGAGCTCTGCGTGCTGATAACTTCTCATTGTACCAGGCAGTAGATGTCACCTGAAGGAAGGAGCTGAATTGACTGACAGGTTGGAAGAGACTGGGAGGAAGGAAAAGCCCCTTGGCCAGGAGGGGCCGGCAGCATGGTGGGCACAAGCATTGCAGGCAGCAGGGCGCCCTGGGAAGGGAGCTGGAAACCCCAACATCCCTGCTGGGGTCCCACTATCTTTGAAAAGAAGTAAAACAGCAAGTACATATTTAGATGAGTAAGTAAGGAGGCTCAGCTGCCTAAATGCCCTATAATACAAGGCAATAGAGAGAGACATCTCTGGCAGACAATCCAGAGCAGAGACCTGACTTAGACACTTGAAATTGTAGCTGCTGCTCCCTTAAAACCACTCTCTGCTGAGCACCTCCTGGGCATGAGTCCCTGGAGCCTCAGGGGTGACCTTCTGAGGAAGCAGCAGCAAGAACCCACCTATCCCACCAGGAAGTAACAGGCCACCTACCAATGCTGAGGTCTGTAGGAATATGCTCTTTGAGACTTCAAATTGCCACTGAAAAATAGAAGAAAATTCAGTAAAAAGCACAGACTGCCAAGCCCCAAGCATTAGCCACCTGAAGGAGGTAGGTCCCTTGGACAAAGTCATTACTGACTACCTGTATTTATGCCCAAACCCCTTCCTTAACTCAAATGCAGCCTTTAAAGCAGTTGGCATTTACACAGCCACCACCAACAGCAATTTCTGTGTAGAGCTTTCTGGTAGATAAAAGACTTCGTTAGGCCTGGTGTACACTAGAGGCAAGAAGTGAGGCACCAGCATGTGCAGGGCAAAGAAATTCCCCGATGAAAGCATTTGACATGCAGATTAACACAAGCAAGTCCTTTAAAATTAGGCTATGTCTATAAAGCACAGATAGCCTACACGGTTACATTTATTTCTTTCAACTTCTGGCAGGGTCAGACCAGGGTGGAGACTATTGCAAAAAAACCTGCAGTCTTATACCCTCGTCTGTAGGGAATTCGCACTGAACTCATGGAAAGCTGAAGGGACTGATTGCTGAGCAGAACACCTTGCTCCATTTGCCTGCTAAAAGGTAGGAAAGATGAATCTGAGGGACCAACAAGAATGGTCTTCAAACTGACTCTGCCCAGGGCCTGATTCAGTACATACAGTTACACCTGCTCTAAGTTACAATTCTGATCACTGCAATCATTACCCTTGAAATAATAAATAAATTTTCCAATGAAAGCAAAGCACAAGCAAGCTGGAATATTTCTATACCTGTAAAGCATGCTGAGAACACATGTGAACAAGGTGATCAATCAGAAATTAAAGAAAAGAAGCAGCTTATTTGGCCCACCAGCCTCCTTGTTAATGACATGAAACAGCAATTGGAAGACAAAGTAAAGAGAGGAAAAGAAAAACTGGTTTGCCTATAAAGTAAGTCACTTTAAAAATATGTCATTTTCATTAATATTAGAGTATCATGCAGGGAAAACACAATTATCAGGCAATGAGAATCAAGTGTAAACATGAAACACCACCTTACATTTATTTTTTTTACGTGTACATTTTATGGTTGACAGGGATAATTAGGATGACTTACAGTGACTTTCACCATAAGGCAGGGCACATCTTTTTAACCCAAATAAAGATTATTTTAAAAGGTTGTATTAGCTTATATTAATTTACACTTGGTTGCTAAATAATAATTAGCGTGAGAAGGTAAACTGCAGTGACCAGGGAGACTATTGCTACTGGTAAAGATTAGCTCTTAAGCATGGAGGTTTTCAAGCACTTCTTCCCAGAAAGAATTAAGTGGAGGTAAATGGGAGTCTCCTCACTCAGGCAGACGGTTCACAGTACTTTTTGGCCCTGAAGATCCTAACTTCATAAAGCTCTGAAGAAATGGCCCTCTGCCCCCGTGTTCTCCAGCAAGGATGCTGATGCCTCGGAGGTAATGGACAAAGCTAAGCCCAGTGTGGGCCAGCCAGGGTGAGCATCAGCCCTGTGGCTGCGCTGGCCTTCCTCATGGTACAGGTAACCACATCCTGGAATCAGCACCCTCCAGTGTGTGAACTTCCAAAATCACACCAGGCTTTTCAGTTTTAGTTTCCATTGCCATGATACCCAGAAATATTTTATGGTCCTAACGTCCATCACGAGATATAAATTTCTTCCTTTTTAAAATTGATTAAAAGTAATCTCATTACTTTCACTATCTTCATATAATGTTATAGTAGTACTGTTAAAAAGCTCACTGTTATTAATTAAAAAATACTTGCTCCAAAAATTGATTAAACATCTTTTTTCTTTCTTTGCAAAAACTCATGGCTATATGGTGCCCCTTTGTTTTCCCTCTTTGAATAAATGTCTTTAAAAAGCACAAATAAAGAGAATTAAATGCTGTGTCAAACTCCTGGTGCCGCATGTTTAAACACCTGCTTCCCTTCATCAGTCCTTCATAACATTGTTAAACGATAATTATACATACTGATGAGTAACGAATCAAAATACTGTAATATATCCTGAAAGGGGGTTTGCTAATAACACACATAGGCATTAATGGAATATTTAGACTGTTCTTGTTAGAGAAAACATACCTTTTTATACAGAGAAAGAAAAACACTGTGAGAACTTACTCCACTTTTCTCTGTATGGCTCGCATTATACAAAACAGGGGTTGCTACACCTCCAGGATTTTAAATACAAAAAGAGGGATTTGGGGCTATTCTTGTGTCTTGGACTCATATATTGCAATTTGTTTCACAATTTTTGCTGCAGAAACTGTGGTTACTGGGATGGGGGAGATCAGGGTGATGTGCTGTCCACAGGAGAGGGATGGTCCTACCTTTCCACCTGCTCTGTCCAGGGATTCAGGGCAAACAATACAGCTGTTCTAGTAAAAACTGAAATAATGTTCGTCTTCTACTCATAATTTCATTTTCTAACAGCTTTAAAAAGCAGATTAATTTCTTCATATTTTATCTGACCTTGACAAGCTGTATAGTTCTAGAGGAAAAAGGAGTCCCTTTCAAACTGGTAAATGAGAAATATTTTAAATATTTTACTGCTATTTGCCAATATTCTCTGAGTTCAAGAATGTGGGGTTTGTTCTGCAGTTCTTAATAAAAATAATGTAAAAAATAAATTCCAGACGTGTGATGAAAACACGTGAACTAGTATGCTGGAACCTTGCAGGCTGGCTGCCTTTCAGATCATAGCTGAAATAATTCTCTTCAGAGCCCAACCATTAATGGGAGTGTCTCAGTCCCTTAGATCGCCCTGGCAGATGAATTTAAATTGCTTATACCTGGAAGGAAGATTATACAGTTTTACCACTGCATCTCTTTTTTCCCATCATCTATCCCCGTCACACCTTATTATATGTAATAGCCTCACACAATTCTAAACTGCAATTTCATATCATTTTATCTTTAGAGATGTGATTTTCCCTTGAAGTTTTCCACAGAAAAAAAAAATAAACCATCACAAAGGTCATCACTCCAGAGTGGCTCCAGCAATGTGCCATTATCTTGTTCAGCAGTGTGTCTTAATCCATGCACCTCAAACCAATATAACTGCTTCACACTGTTCAGAAAGTAAACTTGACTCCTGGTTTTATGTTGTATTCACACAAATTTAAGATGCTGAATCTGGTGTGCCAGTGCATTTATGCATAATTAATCATGTTGGCTATGGCATTCAGGCAGCATTGATGGGATTTTCAAAACTTTCACTTAATCTAAAGCCAACATTAAGCATTTGCTTTAAATGCCACCCTAACTGAGCCTGATTGAAAGCCTAGGAAGCATTTTAAAATCTGGGTCCGTAGGAATTTAAGCAGGCAACCCAACAGGCCTAATTAAGTTTGCTGCTTTCAGAGGTGTAAATGTGGAGCTACTCCTCAGAAGTCAGGAAAATTACACCAGGTCCCACCTGAATTCTGGGTACCTTCATCTTGGACAAAAAACTTGTAGATCACTGAACTGTCTCATGCTTGTGAACAACAATGTTGTACTTTATAACCTTTCCAGTTGTTTGCAAAACAAAGTGATGAAAGTGAAATAAAGGTTGTTTTTTGCAATCAAACAAAATCGGAAGTCATGGAAAACTTTCTCACTTAACTGGATAATCAAAAGAAAAAGATAAATACAAGATAAGCATTGGTATGTTAAGTATGGATACTAGAGGATCAGCATTGACTTCTTCCTCTTATTTTTGATTCTGCAATACCTATAGCAGTTTGATTTTAGGGCTTTTTTTAAAATAATATAATTGCTGGTATATTTTATGTGGAAATGTTTCCCTACTTGAAATACTGATAAAAATCTTATAAAATAGTATCAAATTATGTCTGTTGTGTTATTAAATAAACAATTTCTCATAAAGCTTTTTGTGAGTGAAAGCTCAATTGTAAAATTCCGCAAGAAGCCAAATATTATAGACCTCCAATATATTTTCTTCCTCCAAAATAACATATTCCAGTTTAAAGTAATATCCTTTACTTGACTGATAAATTATTCAAGGTGAAGACTAGAGATTTCCTGGTTCTTCTATATTAGCCCTTTCTTGTGCCTTTTCTATGACACTGGTATTATCTCATAACAAAAGAGAAGCATCACAGAACAGCAACATATCTTAGTTCTGCTCCTACTGAAATTAATGTGGGTGATAAAAGAAGTAGTAGATATACCAGAGTATTAATTACTGAAATACATCTAATCATGTAACATTGCTATAAATCTTGATAAAATACCATGCAACTTTACACTTGCAAATGATTTAGAGGGGGTGAAATTCGTTTTGGTGGTGTTCTCTTGTTTAATTATTTATTCAACGGAATCCCCATTTTTCTCTGTTTCAGCAGCAGAAATTTCAGTGTTCCCATGGAGTTTTCAGAGAAGTAGAGGAATAATTGCAGCGAGAAAGAGCACGCAACAAATTCTCACCTCTGTTACTTGCAGTCATCAGGAAAGCACAATTAAAAAAAAAAGGTGACAAAAAAAAATTTGTAATAGCATCTATCCTGTGTAGCTACGCATTACAAATTGAGTGTAAATTACCCACTTTGCCCCCATGTATAATAGTAAGAGTCATGTAGCAAAACATTGGTCCATGCTACTGAGCTCTGCCTGCCTAGGAACAGCAGCTAGGAGACATAGAAATAAATCATATTCTCTAACCATCACAAGAGTACAAGTAAATTGCTTGCTATACACAATCCTACAGCAGCTGTATCGTATGTAATAAAGCTGTCCTGAAGCTGCTCAAGTTGGTGTTTAAATTTGCTGGTAAACCCCCTCTTCTCACTGGCAGACCTCTTGTCTCCACTAGAGGGTATTACCAGTATGTCTATACTGCCATCGGCACACCAGCAGTGCCTCACTTCCCTCTCGAGGCTCAGAATTTGCACCAAAACCAGCAGGTTTTGCCCATCATGGACCAGGGGTCTCCCTACAGCTCTGCAGCCAGGCAGAGTGATATTCCCAAACTGCTGCGATACAGAAACATGCTCCAGGAGCCTGCAATCTCCTGCACACCTTGGCCAGTAAGAAACTATTTATTTCTAGGTGCTTTAGAGAGCCAGGACTTCAACCATCAGGGCAGCCCTGCAGACCTCTACACACACCAGCTGATGACTCCAGCAGCACATTACACACCTCAGAGTTGTAAGACCATGGAATTTACTTTTGTGTCTGCTTTGGCAGAGAAGATGCAACTTGTGTGTTCTCCTTTAAGATCCATTTATAACAGAGGAAAACACAATGTGAAGAAGCTGACACAAATGCTTGGATTATTTGTAAAGCAGAGGGGAAAAAATGATGGTGACAGAAAGGCAAGTAGGAAATCTTCCACATGTTGGGCAAATAAAAGCATCAGCCCACTGGAATAGTAATTTTTATTCACACAGGCAAATGCTGACTAGGCAATTCTTTAAGTTAATTTTACCAGACCATCTCCTTTCCTCTCCCTCCCAGACAGACTGCCATGATTTTTATAACTACACAGCTTGACAAACAAGAACAGCCCGGATCTACCATGTAAAACATTGCACAGAACACAAGTGTGGGTTCCTGCCCCAGAAACCTCACCGCTTAGGCAGGGAGAAAGGCCTGTGCCTGAGGGGAAAGAACACCAAAGCCAAGAGGCCAGGCACAACTACTGTTTCAGCACTGTCACAAGATATTTTAACAGCAGAGTTGACAAAGGTAGAGGAATAGCATCTTTTGTGATGTTTCATCAGCTGCTCCACCAGCTTTACTTCCTGACTGCCTCAGCCCTAAAAGCCTCAGGGCAGAAGAAATGCAGATGATTATAACTCAGGACTGTTGTGAGAAAAGAGCAAGAAAATGGAGTAACTCTAGCCCTAATCCTGCCTCCTTCTTCTACAGTGTTGGGATACTTCATTGGATCATTATCTGAGGCCAGACAGAGTCTTTTGGGTTATATGCGATCTTAAAGTTGTAGATGCTGCCATTGAGTGAGGTGTGTGTTACAGATGAACAAAGGAGAGAGATTGGGTCCCGCTTTCCAGTTCACACAGACTTGAATAAATGAAAGCCAGCCAACAAGTTGGCTTTTATTATTAGCACCATTAATAATCATGTAATAATGCATAGTAAATTGATGATAATAATTACTTGTATTATCTTGGCTCCATTACTAAATGCTGCTTCTAAGTGGAACCGCCTTAAACCTCTCCAGCCACAGCAAAGTTGCAATACTCATCCTCAGGGTAGAATACCACTTTCAAACCTAGAAACAAGATGGATTCATCTACATTAAAGCAAATGCTCCCACCTGATGAGTAAAAATGGTTTTTAATGTAACAGTAAACAGGATTTAGATCACTTGAAGTCACTTTACATTTTCCTAATTTACAAGAGTAAAAAGGACTTTAGCTGCAGTGAAAACAAGGTCTAGCAACTCCTCTGATTCCCAGTAATTCTCTATTGATACAGGAGGAGGTCTGTAGAAAGAGAAGGGAAGGGCTTCCGCACAGGCATAGCTGACATAGCCCCTGAGGGAATATGTGGAGATAAGAGGTCCTGCAGTGGAGGTGAAGTTCAGATCAGAGTAGACAGAGTACCAAAAATGTGATTCTCTGTATCCTGGTAGAATCCCACACATTTTCCATCTTTTACTGCAGACTGCCTAGGAAGGCTATGCTGGGGGGGCACGTTTGGACAAAGATGTTTTACTTCCGCCTGTGCAAGGCCAGCTGCCCACTGATATTTTGTCATTGTGGCAATGCCCCAAATTGGCACAGCAGCAGTGGCTGCAGCACAGCTGGGTACCTGCCCAAGGCAGCCTGTGTTCAGCATAAACCTGGGCTCAATGCAAACAGCAATGCACAATATTAAAGGGTGTACCTTCTGTTTGAAACACTTTTGAATTTAAGAAAGTGCTGCAGTTGACCATGGTGGATCATTCCCCCAAGGTGCAATAAAACGGGCCCAAAGCACTGCCAGTTCTCACACAATATGAGTATGTGCATATCTAAGGTACAGAATGTTGTGCCCACAAGCAGACCCAGGCAGGCTAAATCCTTTCCATGCCAGAACAGCACAGGGAAAAAGCATGGACAGAGTGTGTGGCCTGAGTTTGAAGAGTGTGGTGGCCACCACTGAAGGCTTACTCCTTTCACCATTCATTGTAAATAGGAAGGAAATTAGGACAATTAGAACAGTTAAAATGTAAATGACAGAAATAGCTGAAAACCTTTTTTTCCCCCCAGTTCCTACTTATTTAAACAAAGCCCTAACAAGCTACAATCACAGGGGCCTGCAATGGATCCATGGCAACGGAAAGCTTTGGTCTATGGCTACCATCTTCCCCAGCACATGCCATTGATTTACTAGATATACATGTACACATTGCAGGAAAAATCACTAGGCTCAAGCTTCATTCACTGAAAAAGGAGATCATTAGCAAATGAAAGAAAAACATATAACAGGTCAGCAATTTCCTTGATGAACTCATCTATTTATTTTTATTTGAAAGAGAAAGATGAAATTATTCTTGTAATTTTTGGTCTTTGTACCTCTAGTGAAGAGCAAATTGCACCTATAAAGCTGATTTTGATTCTTACACAGGAGATGAATAATAAAATCAATGCTTCAACATCTATGTATTCCTAAAATAATCTTCATAGAGTATCTGAATAGCACATTAAATGCAGAAGGTGATAGTACTAGAAATACTACTAGAGATTATGCCAAACGAGGTTTTATTTGTTGTTGTTTTGTGTTGCTTTATAATCCTACTGTGTGGAAAAGGGGTTATTTAATCAGTCAGAAGATCAAGGGCTACCCAACAGCATAAGAACACTTGTTCCAAGCCTGATCAGAACAGAAGTTCCTAAAAACCACATAAGAAGTGAAGTACGCACAAAAAAATAAGAAAAGCTATCTCCCACAGATATTATGGGAATTTTGGGATATGCTGCTGTAGAAGTAGTGCCTACTAAATAATGAGAAAAAAGCAGGTAACCTTGTGGGTGGGAAAGGGAGACTCTGTGTGAGGCTATAGGTAGAGAACAGCAGCAAATGTCTCCAACCTATGACACTCCATTCACAGGGGCTGTGTAACAAGGGGCAGCCTGTAATATATTTCATAAGTAGTGTGATTTACTTTTATTCTGGTTTTGCAGGCTCAGCACACCGCTTCTAGAAGAGATTTATAAAGCAGATTTCAAAGATATAACAGATCTAAGGAGGCTCTCAGGTGTCACAACAGAAATTTTAGCTGATGTTTTAATCTCACCTCATATGAGTTTGCAGTTGGGCAGGGTGATCCTAGAGACAAAGGATGAGATTGCTCCATTATATATTGGCTGATATTCTTGACCCACTCAAAATAACCATAAATAAATAAATAAAATCAGATACTTATGACTTAACTCGCGGTTGTTCTCATAGTAGATTAAAGCCCTGTGTCAGTATTAGTTGCTCACCTTTCCTTTTCCAGGCCAAACCCAGGAACCTATCAGATGTGCTCTAAATCCATGCACAAAACACTTGCCTTGAGGTACCACCATGTTCTTCCATACAGCATCTTGAAGCCATTCCAAGCTGTCTTTGCCTAATGAGCAATGCCAGCATGTGCCTACATTTTGGCACTTTTATTAAACTTCAGTCATGCAAAGTGCTAAGCAGATAGCAAGGGAGCTGATTAAATCTGACACGCCAGTAGAAATTAGTCAGAAAAATCCCACAGCACATGCTTGACTTTCAACAAATGATACACACCCTTGTGAATCATTCCAACAATAAGCACCACTAATTACTTCTGCTAGAGATCAAAAAACACATGTAATACACTTAACTGTGGTGCTGATGTAGGACTCTAATCCTGACTGGGGTTACTATCAAACTACCAACATTAACTGGAAGCAGATCATGCCCTCTGATACAGCACTGTCACTTACATACTTTCACTATGTAATAAATATGATTTACTGTCTTTCATCACAGAAATCCTGTCATTTTATTTCATGTTGTAATTTGTTTGACAGGAACATTATAAAGATCAATTTCATTTTAACTGTATTGTGTTTCTTCTTCTCTTTTAAATTATCTGCAACGTATCACAAACAGCAGTCTTCAGAGTTGCTCTGGGGATTCTTTTTCACACTATTTATAATTAGGGAAAATGTATTCTTTTAAGGTTTAGTTACTAATAAGGAGTTATTTCTTTATAACTGTAAAGAGACATTGTGGTTGGGGTGTCCAATGGGACCATGTTCATCACCATTATTGCTCAATCTGTTTGTAAAGTTCCTTAGAGGTCCAATGAGGCAAAACAGGAAAGCTGTTGATGGACATCAATGCAAGAATGAGTTCTCAGAAGAGCTATAGCTCCAGCTTTAATGCTTGTAGGGCCTCCAGGCCTTCATGTTACCATGGCAGAAGCAATAGCAAACAAAAATGAGCCAACACTTTATAAAACAAAATATGAAAAATAGCCCAGTTATTATGGATATATAACTTCAAATATACAAATCTTTTTTGTGGCAGGCAATCCTTATAAAGCAAGGCAAGAGATATTATTCAATGTTATTTTTCTCTAAATATCTAGGAAAAGACATTACACATGCATGTACATATACACGTTTACATTTGGATAACCTAGCATAATCAGGATTACTGAACCCTTCTAGGTCAAAACACAGTATTTTAAACCATTTCACTATAGCCAACCTCTAGGAATTGCTTCATCCATCAAAACACAACCACAACTGGGGTGGGAGATGGCAACCATGCTAATGAATTAACATAGCATGCAACAGTTATAGAGACCACAAGTAAAAACACACTGCTCTGTGAGGAACTAAAGAATGCTGTTAGCTAGAAAGCAATTTGGTCAGGGCAGCATCTCATATCTGTTCTGGGACAAGTTCAAGTGAAATCTGAACTGCAGAAAACATCAGGACCCAGTTTTACCTTTGATTCAAACAAGGTCTTTTTTTCCCAAAGCATATTTTCTGAAGGTCCCGGGTGATATCCAACAGTCAGAGCAGAACTGTATTTCCATGCCCAGAACTACAATGAAACAGATCACTTCCTAGAAGAATTCCACACAACATCAGCTGTCAGAGCAGGGTTTACAGGTGTACAGGTGTATTCTTCCAATGCTGCTTTAGAAGTTCATAGGAGCAGATCATCCTCATGGGGTGAGACAACACACAGCAGCTGAGGATCTAAACAGTTTAGGTCTAAATCATTTAGATCACTAAGCCGCTCATTCCCCCTGATCTTTAACAGCACATGAATATATAGATGCCTGTGAAATAGCACTATATAGTCAAAGTTTAGGTAGTATAAAACATCACTGCTTTCAATTTGAGTGGTCACCTGTTCGAACCTTAATTTCTTGCAAAACTATGTGGAAACATTAGGGTTTGCACCCATACTCTAGCAATGAGAAATATGCCTTTTTATTAGAATGACTATGTGTCAGTATGTGCCAGCTACAGATACTAATCCTGCATAATCATACTCATTAAGGTTGGAAAAGACCTCTAGGATCATCAAGTCTAACCATTAACTTTCTCATGACAATAGAAAGGCATCTAGGAATGATCTTTGTCACCTTGATTAGCATAAAATGGTTTTAATAACATGAACAGTCCTCCCAAGTATCCTAATCACAAACTGAAGATAAACTAGCAGTTACAGGTTGACTGGCTTTGTCAAATACCTTTAGCACTCCACCTAAAGGGAAAGCATCTATAATATGGAAATGGCTGGGGGCTTTTCCAAAGTTTTGACCTCATCATGTTTCAGTTGGCCTAACACACAGGTATGATTTCTTTGTAGATTAAAAAAGTATTGTAATTGACAAGGGAAAAAAACATACTTGAAAGTAACAAGTAGCTCAGATATTCATTACTAGCCATTAACCTGATTTTCTAATGAATACGACATTAGGCATTCATTAACAATCATTTGTGTTTATGTGGAACAGTGGCTGTATAATGAAGGCTGATAAATGAATAGAAATGAAACGAGGGAATTTTGGACACTTGTAAAGCAATTAACTTGTTTGGCATTAATTACATATTGAAAAGCTAAATCAAGTACATTTGGAAAGCCACTAGGACAGACACACAGACCGAGGGTAGATATAAAGACTAGATATGAAAGAAAAGCTTTATTTCTTTTAAATAAAGAAATACAGCCAGAAGTATGGTATTAATGACAAACAAAGTCCATTTCTAGCAAAAGAAATCAGATTGCAGCCTTCATGTTAATAACAATTTAAAAGAAACGTGGAAAGCAAAACAATGAAGCCAATAAAATAACCCCTCACAGTTGACAATGAAGTGCAAACAGGTGGTGTACTAGAGGGTTAATGTTTTTGTTTCTTAAAGAAAGAGCCCTACAAGTGCCCACGCAGTTGAATGTATGCTAATAAATGAAACCACCTAGCAAATTAGATGCTAGAAATGAGGGAATATGGAAGCTCATTTTACAGTTACCAGGACACATTCCCTCTAATGAGCTTGTAACCCGATCTTTCCAGGCAGTTTTGACAGCATCATTTCTGCAGTGTGGCCCCAACCCTGAAAACAGATGCTTTCCAGATCCTTTGCCTGCACAGAGACCTATTAACTACAAGGAAGGCAACACAGCCTCAGCAAACACTGTCCACACATCTCTTTTGCAGCATCAAAGATCAGGGCCAAAAGGAGGAAAGAGAAGACTGCAGAGCAAAAAAATGGAGAAATTTTTGCTTAGCTGGGATTTGCTGAAGTGAACCTCCCTTAGCAAAGGAGAAGGGATTTCCCATGGCATACTATATCCCTTTCCCCAGTTTCTTCCCACAGCTCTCAATGAAGCAGTGCCATTTCCCCTCCCATGGCAACACCCAGGACAATCCACAAGTGCAGGAGCTGCTGCCCCGCTCCTGGCTGCCCTGAGAGCTCACAGGGAGCTCCTGAGAAAGGACTGCCAGCAGAGCAGGACCTCAGCTGACAGAGAGTGGGTATGGTTTGACCCAGGAAATAAAGTCACACATTGCAAACTGAGAACCCCTTGTGCTGTGGCAGGAGGCAGAAGCTGATGAGACCTACCCCTCTGTCAGGACATCAATTCTCCTGTGAGAGAGCTGGGCCTTCTTTCCTGCCCAAACCAGCAACCTAAGTGCTGCCAACTCCCAGCCCGTGACACCAACAAGAAGAAACTCCCTCCCTTTCTGCTTTAATTTAATAGCAATCAGCACAATATGGCTGCTTTTCTTCCAACAATGGGATGGGCAGAAGTTAGATTTANTCTGCTTTAATTTAATAGCAATCAGCACAATATGGCTGCTTTTCTTCCAGCAATGGGATGGGCAGAAGTTAGATTTACAGCACTGCAAGGGGGAAAGCAAGATGGGGGGGAAACACACTATGGATCTTGATCTACAATAGGAACACCACTTTGATACCCATCTAGCCTGTTGCTACTAGAGCAAAGCTAAAATTATAAGCTTCCCTCCATCAAAGACTCATGCAGACACTCGTACATCCTGAATTAGACCAAGACACCTGTCAGTCGTGGTTCCTGTTTCAAAAGGATTCTACAATCATTAAGTACATAAAACAGTTACATATCCAAGAGTTATTAACAGTCTTTCTCTCTAGTCAAATGTTCTGCCATTGTTTCCACTTACAAAGTGCCAATCTGATCACACATACAAAATCATACAGAAGATTACTTA
>VYZT01049870.1:0-27049 GCA_013400735.1 Pomatostomus ruficeps | reverse complement strand
CTGCCCGCGCATCCCGCGCTGTGCCCGCGGCCCGGGGACCGCGCTGCGCAGGGAGTCAAAGTACACAGCGGCTCGGTCGATAGCCTATTAGGCTAGAAACAGTTCTGCATATCAAAGGCCGACGAACCTAATGACTAAAAATATAAGTACCTGACCCGGAGGATTAATCACACACTGTCAAGCTGAAATTGGTGCAATTCTTCCAATCATTAACGTTTTGCTTACAAAAATGTGCTTTTCTGTTTGTTTTTCTGCTAAATGATAACCATTTTCAAGTTGAATCGGCTGATAAAAAAGTCGAAAACAAGACGGGAGTTGTGCTGGAAAGGTCATACGTGCCAGTTCGGCATGGAATAGGCAACGGGAAAACAAACAGGACAGAGCAGGGTGGCACGGAAGGGGCCTGAAGGTTTTCCCGAACGGTGTAAAGTGCTTCGGCTGTTTTTCTCCTGCCAAGGAGCAGAGACTGCCCGTGGAGGGACACTCGTCCGCTCCACCGTGGGCATCCCCACATCAGTCTCTCCCGCTGTGAAAACGAGCTGGCGGAATTAGGGACAGCTGCTGGGGGTTACTTCTGACCGGCAGCTCGGCCGGCCCCGCCGGTGTGTTTTGCCTCCCTAAGCCCCCTCCCCGGGTGGGCGGGAGATCAAGGGCATATCAACTGCCCAGCCTGGGTTACAGCGCTGATTGTCACCTGTCGCGACACCCTGGAAATCCACATCCCTGGCCAGGCGGCTGCAAACGGCGCATCTGCGCTCCCCGCCTGCAGGGAGCCGCCAGATCCCTGCCAGGGCGGGGAAAGCGCCCGGGTTTGTCGAGCCCGGCTTCCCTGGACCCCGTTACATCGCCCGGGACGCGACCCCGAGCAGTGCCTCAGGCAGGGCCCCCGCCCCGACCATCGCATCGGGCCCGGCTGGCTCCCGGCTTGCCCAGCCGGGGAACGCCGGCATCAGCCCTCGTGGAACCGGGGTTTGCCCAGCGTCCGTTCTCACGGGCCGCCGCCGCCTGCCTGCCCGCCCGTCACGGCCGCTCTGTCCCACGCCTGTTCCCATCCCCACGCCAAAGCACAGCCATAACACGAAGTCGCGTTGAAGGGGTAACGCGTTTCGTGCTCCTTGATATCGGTCGGGGCAGACAGACAGAGAAAGAAAAACAGACGCACACGGCCGAGACGCGTCTCCCGAGTGCTCCCTGCCCCGCTTCCGGGCCTCCCACGCCCATCGCCCTCCCCCGCGCTGCTCCCGGGACTCACGGTGGGCTGTTCCCGTTCCCGTCGGGACCCGCGACGGAAACCCGAGCGAGGGAAAAGCCGAAGGATGGAGAAGCGATCTCCTGCTCAGCGCAGCCCTGCTAGGAGTTGTCTGCGCCTGTCGACGATTCCTCGCATGGCGCGCACCGCGCTGGGGCTCGATCCCGGCGCAAGGGCGGAGAGGAGCCCCAGGGACGCCCTGGAGCACCCGGGGCTCCCTTTGTCACGGGCGGCGTTAAAGCAGGGGCCGGTGCCCGCGTCCCCGGGGCCGCCATGCGAGCGGCGGGCGCTCGGCCCTGCCGCGGCCCCGACCAGAGCGGCTCGGGGGGCGGCCGGAGCCTGTGCACGGGCAGGGGGACAGACCCTCCCGATCACTTCGTTCCTTCGGGCCCCGTTCATGAACGCGGGTTTAGAATAACCCAACGCTAAAGCCACTTATTCAGAGAACTCAGCTGATGTTCTCGAAGCATTAGCTCGCTTAGAAGCGACATCTCGGCTGCTGTAAGGGCCGTCCTCCCTCACCAGTCACAACAGTCACTTGTTGCTATCTAAAAACATTTCTTGGCACTAAAAGCCTCTGCGACATTTGGCCGGGTGCAAGTCCCTCTTCCCTGGGTGCTCACTATGGCACCTCGAGGGGCTGAATACCCACGCGGGTGCCCACCCAGGATGCCCACTCCTGAGAGCAATTCTCGTACCCCGGGGTCCGTGCTCCTTCCCCAGGTCGACGTAATTTCGGAGAAAGGCCGATGAATAACCACTGTTGACTCAGGTGGGTCAGCGTCTGCCCCGGCTGGGGTCGATGCCCGGCCCCGAGCAGGCCCTGCCGACCCCGCTCCTCCTGCAGCCCGCACCCCCTCTCCGGCCCCCAAGGTCGGGGCGACTCAGGGTAAACACCCACGCTTCCAGCCTGGGCTTGCCAGCCAGGTTTTCCTCCTCCCGCCACAGAGCCCCTTCCCGTGTGGGCACGGGCAAAACCGAAACGCGGGGTGGGAGGCTGAAAAACAGGAAAAAAATATAGCAGTGAGTCCACACGAGACTCCTGCAACCGAGGGCGCCCATAAAGCTGCAGGATGGCTGGTGACCAGCACAATACTGCGGGAAGAGCCTGCTTACAACGCATCTGGGGCACTGCTGGCAGAGGAGAGGTTTGGGTTTTCTCCTGCCAGTAACTGGACAGCCAGAGTGGCGAGTGATGCAGAGTTTAGGTTTATTTCACAGATATGTCCATCAAAAATTAAATACCAGGTTTTGCCATTTTAACACTGAACAAATATGTACAAAATATGAACAATGTGAGGTATAAAACCACAAGACTTTTAAAGAAAACTAGTATGTACAGAAGCAGATATGTGCACAATAGGCATTATCTTCCCACGGCTGTGAGCCTCACTTATGCCCCTCAGCTGATGCCAGTTTCTCTCCTGCAGCAGGGCCCTATCGCTCCCTGCATTTTCTTCTCAAATATGAAATTCATAAAAAACATTTCAAGAGATTTTAAAGGAGAAAAATATATTTTTTTCTGCAAATGGAACCATCCAAACTGTGAGGCAAAATTCCCAAAAATCTGAGAAGGCACATTTCATCTCACACAAGAAGAACAAGGAATCTGTCCAACAACTCTACGTGACAAATGGAGGGATGTCTCAGTAGAGAGCACCATGGCACATAAAAGAGTGTGAGCATAAGGCACTTCTCGGGATGGTCAAATCCCTCCCTATTTCACAGAACATGTTTCTCTGCTTACAAAGGGCGTTTAAATTAACCTATTTAAAGTATGTTTGTTTACACATATAAAGAGCTTAGTCCTGCAATCCATACTCTCTTCCACACTAGTTAGAGTTTTGCCTGATCACCGACAGCAGCTGATTCAGACCCTCTCCACCACCGTGAGTAAGGACGGGGTGCAGGATTATATTCCAGTTAGAACATTGATTATTGTACAAACAATTAAATACAAACCATCAGCCTTTAACCAAATTAGAGATGCCAAAACTGAACTGTTTGCAGAAAATACATCTTTCTTTCTCTGCTTATTATAAAATGAGTCTATTTGGTGATGCTTTTTTTTCTTTCAGTGTAACGGTGAAAGTTGTCTCCTGTAGCACAATATTCTTTCAAACCAGCCCCTGGTAAAGTGCAAGCCGAGTTAGGGTCCGCTCTCTGCGTGGGGCTGTTAGTGGGCAGCATTGTAATAGCCTTTATCGCCTTCAATGTCCACTTCTTGATCAGAGTCATCAGAGACATCTGACTCCAGGTCCTCCTGTGAGGCTGGTGAGGGGGTGTACTGTGAGCCATCCCGAGAGACCTCCTTACCCTTCTGCTCAGGGCTCTGGCAGCTCTCCGGCCTCTGGTCACTGTGACTGTCAGCACCTTCTACTTCTTCTTTTTTGGTGGCCTGGGGGTTCTCCTGCAATGAAAGAATCCTGCTTGCTACAGAACTACAGGCCACAGAGACAGGAGGCTTGGGAATTCCAGCTGTGCTGTGTGGAAAAACCACCTTGGGATTCTTGCAGAAAAAAGCAGGTGTCCCGCTACCTCCCTGGGCCTCCTGCCTATAAACCTGTCTGAGTGGGACAGAGCCGGGCGAGGCTCTGATCCCACTCCCTCACAGCCACAGGGGCTGCTGCCGTGAATAGGGCTCCTTGGCGATGGTTATCACAGCCACTTCAAAAGAGTCAGGAGCTGCTGGAGCCCAGGAACCTCTGAACTTTTGTCTTTAGCAAAGCAAATGTTTATTATGAGTCTACAAACACCGACACACAGCTTCCTCCTGCCCTGATCTTTCTTTAATTACACCTGACAGCAAGAGGAGGGAGGCTGAATCCATCAGTGGCCCAAAAGCAAATGGAAAAAAATTACTAATTAAGCTAAAATTCAACATTAAAACACTCACCCCTAAAACCAAACCAAAACCCTGTTTGTGGAGGCAAGAGTAGCCCTGTCTCGGCACCTGTCTGGAGAGCCCAGTCCCCTAAGGGTGCTAAAATGCTACTCTAAAGAGAGAGCAGGCAGAGACACGTACCCAGGATATAACTGTGCGGGCTTGGAGAAATGGATGTGACTGAATGAAAAGGAGGAAATGACTTAAAATGGCCGAGATCCCAAGCGAGCTCTCCAGACACTGTGGCATGGGTCGGGCCCTAGCCAGCCTCTTGCCAACATAATAGGACTTTATTAAAAAATCAGCTGAACTTTGAATTAAACTCAGGCGAAGGTCACAGAACAGATTAATCTAGAGTGTGGTATTGTGATTAGTTTTCTTTTCTTTTTACGTTTATATTAAAAGCTAACTTGCCAATATAACATGTGCATCTCTGTCACACGTACTGGAGCCAGACCCAGGCCAAAATGTTGGAATTTTTCAAAAACATTTGAGCCAAGGGATCTCAATTTTGCCGAGCCAGGCAGGCTCAGGCCCTATGTGCCATAAAAACCCCTAAATAATTGTCTGCTTGAGCATGACTTCTAAGAGAAGGGAAACTGCTTTAACCTCTTAGCCTCATACACTGTAACTGCTTGTGAACAGAAAGTAAAAGCTACTCAATTTTCCATGTGGCTCCTCAAAACAAACAAGGTGTTTGTACCTGCCTTCTCCCAATGTTAGCAAAACACACCAACGTGTTTATGAAGAGAGGGCTTTTTAAAACACCAGTAAATATTTTCTCCAAAAAAACTGCCTAAGTAATTTACTGACAATTACTTATCTTCTCCACGTTAATTGGCTAAACAACATATGGGTTTACAAAACAATTAGCGTGGAGTTTTAATAGGTGGTGTGTGAAAGACGGACATAATTGATATAGGAACTACATTAGGAGCTTTTAACGTTAGTGCTGCCTGAATGAGCCCTCATGGATTCCAGCATGACTATTTGTCTTTTTAATCAAGGTGAAGAGGTTAAACAGCCTTTCAGATGACTTCTGCATACAACCTGGAATAGGCGAGCACAGCATAAGATAAGACAATTAAAATACTTATTTCTATAGAAACAGAAACATCCACGTACCTGCTTTAGACGCCTCCATTTGGCTCTGCGATTCTGAAACCACGTTTTGACCTGAGCAACGACAACGAGAAAAGTCGCGGGGTAGTCTTGGTAAGTGCCCGGAGCCCTACCCAAGCCACATGCAAAAAGCAAGAGCCTGCCAAGCACCCCCTCCCCGCCGCCCCCGAGCCGGCCAGGTCTCCGGGAGCGATGCACCGACAGCTGCCGCACGGCGGGGCCGGAGCGGACCGGGAAGGTGGTGCGGTTCCCCGGGGCGGGGGCACGGCCTCACCTGCCTCTCGCTGAGCTGCAGCATCTTGGCCAGACGCTTCCTCTCCGGCGGGGAGAGGTATTTCTGCGTCTCGAACTTCTTCTCCAACTCGATGGTCTGGTCGTTGGAGAAGCGGACCTGCCCCCCCTTCCTCTTGTGGAGCGGCCGCTGGATGAAGGGGCTCCACAGCAGCGGCTTCCCTACAGAGAGAGGCACAGCGCCGAGGGTCACTGGCCAGCCGCGGACACGCGTGACTGGGGAGCCCCGGCCCTGCCCGAGCCCAGGCCTGGAAGCGCGCCGGGTCCAAGGCTCGCTAATTTCCTTCGCCTGATTTTATTTCCCCCCAGCTCCTACTCTGATCTTTCCCCTCTCTGATTTTTCCCCTCCGCCAAACAGACAGACCAGTTAAAGTCACTCTACGGGCTTTGGCAACATTTCCGTCAATGTGTTTCCTGTTGGTCTATCTCGCAAAGAAAAGAGACCAAAAAAAAAAAAAAAAAAAAAAAAAAAAAACACAACCTTTGCTTCCTTCTGCTCTTTCACTGCGATGCCCTACAGAAACCATCTCCCTTTCTCTGAGCCAGTGCCCGCGTCCCTGCGGGGAGCGGGGACATCGCGGGGTGGGCAGGGGTGATGCGCCAATACGAGGGCACTGGGCTTCTAGGAAGAAGTGCCCCCATGTCCCCGAGCCCCGGCTGGGGGCTTGCCCGCCAGAGGCCGCGGGGTGCCCGTCAGGCTCAGCCTGTGAGGGGCGAGGCGGTGCAGGCAGCGGCACGCCGGGGAACCAGCCCCGCTACGGAGCCGCGGCCGAGTCCCGGGGCAGGAGGCTCTGGCCAGTGCTACTGAGTCACGCTGTTTGTCTTTCTGCCTGCACCCTTTGCAATTTGCTGCATTGTTTTTCGAGATTTTGCTTGCGTCAGGCTTTAGTAATTCTGGTGCAAAACAGACTCAAAAAATAGGAAGCAACTGGTTATTTTAGCTGTCATAAAGTCACATCCCACACAGAGGAAATGAACAATATCAGAAAAACGGATCCCGGCTATCAGAAGTCGAGTGTTTCCTGAATTTGTCTGTATTGAGGATGTCGATAAAGTAATCAGCAATGTGCACGACTCCCGGGGAAGAGCCTGCTTCAGGCGGCCAGGAAAACACTTAACAGCTTCTGAAACCAGATTTACTCCTATCGAGAGCTCAAGGTTTCCTGTATGAACGGAAAGGGTCAGCCTCTTTCACTGCACAAATGTGGTGAGTCAGGTCCAGTTTTGCAATCACTAAGAACAAGTGCTGGAGCCCGGGCACGGGGCTGGGCCCCCGCAGCGGGGTCGCTTCCCCCGCCCAAGGGCGCGAAGTGTTCGCTGGGGCCCCCGACCCGGCCCGAGCCGACCCGCGGAGGCACCTCGGGGGCCCCAGCGAGCGGAGCCGGCCTCCCCACTGTTTTTCAAGTCATCCGCAGGAAAAGACTGAGATCTGCCATGCGATCTCCAAGCACAATTAAAACTCCCCACCAAAACCACACGCGACATTACTAAGGACACTCTCAGAGTCACTTGGTTTGAAGGAAAACAAATCTGAGTCACCGCGGCCGCGCACTGTGGTCTCGATGCCAGACCCAGAGCGCGACACGTCTTTAATTTACTGTAAATCAGACGGGGGAACACAGAGAGGTGGCGGGGCGGGCGAGAAAGGGGACCGCTTTCAGGCACTTCCCATTTACGCCTGCCCCGACGGCGGGATGGGGACGGGACGCGAGCTGCGCGGTAGCCGGGGAGGGCGGAGGGGAGTGGACATGGCTTACCCAGGGGGTCCTGCCGGATCAGGGCGTGCGCGTAGTCGCCGACGGCGCGGGGAAAGGAGTAGAGGGGCCCGGTGTAGGCGCCGGTGCCGTAGGTGGCGGCGAGGTGGTGGGAGAAGGCCGGGTGGACGGGGGTCGGCTCGTAGATGGGGGTCCGGTACGGGGACACCAGGCTGGTGAAGGAGGAGTTGGGCGACGGCAGCGTCGGCGGCGGCGGNGTGGCCGCCCGCGCACCCCCGCGCCCCGGCCGCCCCTGCGGATAGCCGGCCCCGACCGCGGCGGCTGGGTGCTGGCACCGCCGCCGCGGGTTTCTCTGGGCTCGGGTTACCCTTCGATAGGTTTCTATTGGCGCGGGGCGGAGCCCGCGTGGTCTCTGTCCCCTTCCTGCCACGGCGCCGTCTGGCCAATGAGCCCGGCCAGGGAAGGGGGAAACCACCCCCCGCCGGCAAACACTCCCTCCGCCTCCCCGAGCGAACTCCCCGCGGCGCCAATCAACCACCGCCGCAGCCCGGGGGAGCCGGGGCAGCGGGGCGCGATCCACCTCCCGCCGCGCCCCGACGGCACAGGGGGCCCGGCGCCTCCCGCAGCCGTTCCCGCTGCTCTGCCCGCGCACGGCACCGCGTCACCCGCTTCTCGGGCTTCCCCGTGGGGGTGCGCGCTGACCACTGCAGCGTGGCCCTGGCTTGGACCGAGGCAGGAGGCAAGAAGGGAATGGGCACCCTCACCCGTCCCGGAGCTCTCCTTTGGAAAGGTCTGCGCGGGCGCTCTGCCTGACTGCGCGGACCGGGAGCGGGTGGGGGGAGTGCGTGGGCGGCGGGGCCGCACAGGCTCCGGCCCGTGCCCAGGACAGCGCCCAGACCACGGCGGGGCCAAGCAGGAAGTCGCGCCGCGCTGCTCCGCGTCCCGCCTGGCACCGACAGCCGGCACCGGGCGGCAATCTGAGGGGCGATGGAGCGGCCGAGAGCCGTGCAGGGCTGGGGACCCAGTGCCCGACGGCCCGGACAGGGAAGGCGGCGCAAGGGCCCGAGCAGCGCCACCTGGGCTCCATCGATTAAATTTTTAAGATTCCGCCGGGTGATTCCCCCTGCGCCGCAGCTCCCAGCGAGAGACGCGCTCTGTCCGGGCGTCGCCGACTCCGGCTTCGCGGGGCCTCCCCTCGCCAGCACCGCTGTCGGCCGGACTTGGGCGAGGGGTGGTGGGAGCGGTGTGGAAGGGGCAGCGACCCCCGCTCTGCCCGTACCCCTCAGGCACCCGGGCGTCGCCCCGACGGCAGCGGCTGGCGCAGCCCTCTCCCGCTCCGTGCGGGCGGAGGCGGCAGGTGCACCCTGCGTGTCCGCGGACCCCGCCGTGCCCCGTCTCCCTCGCACGCCCCGGCGCTGACAGCGAGCACGGAAGGCTGTTAAGGAATAGCAGGTGCTGGTTTAGCTTCGTGCTTTTTTTTTTTTTTTTAATGGTCTCCAGTTCAAACCCACGAAGATCTTAATAACTAAGAGGCTCAGAGCAAGACGAAAGGGTGTTGGTGAAATAATAAAAAAATTATTAATATAGAGAGGTTGGGTTTTCTTTTTCTTTACATTGTTAACAAATGCCAAAACTCACCTTTAAAGCGTGGTCTTGTGTCTTGTAAATATCAGGTACACTTAAAGCGAGCTGACAGTTTTGATTATTTTTTCTCTGTGCTCAGTCTCCCAGGCATTGCTCTTTCCAAGGGGTTTAGTTAATGTTTTCATCTGGAAGTGTTGGATTTGCAGCTTGATTTACTTAATAAATGTACAGTAAACCGATGACCCGTTGCCCTCTGGAGTAACGACGTGCGTGATATGAGGCAGCAGAATGGAGGGCCCCCACAATATTTTACAAGCTGTCGATTCAAAATCTTGAGAACAAGTTTATGCAAAAAGAAAAAAAAAATGTTTTGCTGTATTATTGGAAAACAAATAAATAGAGGAAGAGATTATTCTTTTCTGACTTTTATGCAAGCAATAGGCCTTGTTAAAAGGAAGTTTTAATGACACAGTTATTACATTCCACTACCACTGCATAATCCCTAACAAGAAAAATGAAGCACTTAATTTTGCAGTTCTACAGAACCGCCCCTTTCGAATTCAATTGTTAGACCTCAGCCTTCCTCCTTCCATGGGTTGGAGACTATTAAATCCGCATTCATGAAATGTCACATTTATTGAACTACATAATTTTTTAATATCACTAGTGCAGGTTTTATAGTTGATTTTATTGTTTTTATGGCCATTCGGGGCTCTGAAACCCGGATTTTTTCAATGTTGTCCTTATAATTTTTTTCACACAGTCAGAACTAATAAAATAGAACAGTTGTGACTTTTTAATGCAAGGGGTCTCGGAGTTTCAATATTTTCACTCTGCTGGATACTAAAACCAATAAAAATACATGAGATTTTAATTATTTTCTGGATTAAATAAAACCTTTTCGCTTGGAACATACATTTTGTTTGTAGTTGCTGTCGTGAGGGAGATAATGCAGCTTCGGACAAAATACATTATTACCAATATTGTTGCAATGAATACAGTTTTGACCGGATTTCACAGTCTAACGGGCATTTAAAGTAAGGTGCTGTAGATCAGGGCAACCAAGACAGTGCTTTAGTGTTTCTATTATTTCTTCTCCAGGTTCCCTCTGGAAAGCTCTCCAATTTATCTGGAAAACCCTGGGCGGGGGAGAGAGGGGAAAGAGAGAGAGAGAGAAAATGTGCGCCTTTCCCGATTAAAAAAAGGAATCTTTTCACATTAGTTTTCTTGGTATGCACTTGAAACACCCCCAAGTTTTCCTGCTAATCTGGGGATTTCTGGAGGGCGGCGGGGCGGGATGCGTGCATCCCCGCACTGCCACGGTCTCAGCCCAAAGGGATCGGCTGGAGAACTCATTATTTTGTGTAATAACTTCGGGGCCCTGTCTTCCCCTTCACTTTCCGTGAAATCACCCGCCTTCGAGGAGTTCTGAGTTGAAGAAAAAAATAATAGTAAAAGTCAAGGCCCCCACTTGCTGCAAGCGGCCCCGCTGCCAGCTCCGACGGCGGTGCCGGGCGGGACCCGGGCTCCCCCGCTGCCGCCCGGACGCTCTGCCCGCGGGGCGGACAGAAACAGCGGCTCCGGCCGGAGGCAACCGGTGCCAATGTGCTGCTTCGTGTGTCCCCCGAGGCCGGGGGCTGGCAGGGAAGGGTCGGACGGGCTCCCCGGGGTAGCAGCGGGGTCCCGGCTGCCACCGGCCGCTGCTGGCCGTCCCATGAGTGATGTTGCCGCGCTGGCCTCGCAGGACGGTGCCCCCGGACTGTGCTGTCAGCCCGGTCCAGCCGCGCTCATCGGAAGCTTTCAGCCTGTTTCCCTCCCTTGCCGGCCCTTGTCCTGCGTGGAGCCCGGCGCAGCTTTCCCCGAGGCCGGCGCTCCGCAGGTGCCTCGAGCGGCCGTGGGGGAAGCCTTCGCCGGAGGAAGCTGCACCCACGGGCTCCGGTGGGGCTGTGGAGCCGCCCGCCGGCCGCTGCCGCCCCCGTCCCGCTGCTGCGGGGAGTCGGCAGCCCCACGGAGGCGGCGTCGGGGCCTGGTCCCGCTCGCCGGCCCGGCTGCGGGTGGTCGGATTTCCCTCTCCCCCAGCCCGGGGCGGGGACGCAGCACCGCTTTAATTTAGCGTTTATGTGTCGCCGTGTTCGTGAGCGGCTTTTACGGGGCGGCGGTAACGCGAAACACCCGGACGGCGGCACCGCGGGCGCGCACGGCGGGCGCGGGCGGCGGAGGGCGCTGAGCTGTGCTGGCCTGTCCTCAGGCCGGGGCGTTAAAATAAAATAAGAATATTTTACAAAAGCAAAACCACAATCCCACCCCCCCAGTGTCAGAAAATCAGGAAATGAAAGCTTCCAAAACCAGCGACACACGCCAGGCAGTATTTCCACCACACCCATGATTATCTGTGATAAACGCCCCGATAAACAGAATATTCCTGGTTCCTGGGGTGGTTATATCGGGCAATACATAAACCGGTCTGCAATTTATAAGGGAAATGTGTCTCGAATCACAGAACACTTTCCTTTGTCACACGGATCGTTATCACTAACGTGTACCTAGCTGATTTCTGCTCTCCAAACTGGGATTTTCAGCCATGATCGCACCTTCTGTGACTCTGCAGGCTTCGTCAGAGTTACACCAGAGATGGATCATTCCTAGCTGCAATAACTGCTTTTGGCTGTACAGAATTAGTGAGCAAATCAGCAAAACTCCATATTTTTAACAGCTGGAGCAGGCTACCAGCAACGTCATTCCCTAATGCTACAGGGCACTTTCCAAGAGGATCCAGCCCACAGCCATTCCACCCCTTCCCATTATTGAAAATATTTCAAGACTCTTCCAAGAGAGGTGAGGCCATAGCCTTGAACACCTTCCAAGGAGGAAATAGGAGGGAGTTCACCTCTCTGATTTTCCTAGCATCATGGAAGCCAGACTGCTCCAGACAGAGGCACTGCCCGTTGCAGGGTGATGTCAGTAGGTGCTGCCTTCTTCCAGATAACTCATCTGTTAGATATTCTCTTCTTACAACTTCCTCCTCCTCACCATCGTGATTTGATTTACTAAATGAGTTACAACTGTAATAAACATTAAGGCAAATCAGTCTTAAAGGCATTTATTAGATGTAGCAGAACAAGACAAATCTTGGTCTAAAAGGGGATGGACAACATATAAACTATTATTCTAGGCAGAGCTAGCAGAAGCTTATCAGTTTTTGTTCTATATCCCTATGATTTTGCCAAATTTAAATCATCCAAGTGAAAAAAATTATGAGGGAATTTGCATCATGCTGAGTACATTTGAAGTTTCAGCAAAATGGGTTCAGCTGTTCCTGAGCATTGGGTTAGAGGAAAGCAGATTTTTTTTTCCTGGCATTTAGACATCCTTGCCTTGCCCTGAAAACCTGCAGAGCCCTATTACAAGGAAAATTCCAAGAGATGAAAGCAACCAGCAAAAAGTCACCAGGGATTGTTTCTTCAGTTCATCCTTTGCTCTTTTACTTGGGGTTGTGGCTTATAGTTGGGGAAAATAAAAATCCCAAACCTCTTCAGAGACACAGACACCTCAGGAATGTTTAAGCCACCCATGGGCTTGACTTAGCTCTCTGATGATTGACTTCTTTCCCAGTGCTGAATATTTGTGGGTATGAGAGATGTGCTGCCAACAGCTAGTGCCCTTTTCCCAAATACTGTCACCAGCACTGATGGGAAAAAAAAAAAAAAAGCAAGCTACAGAAAAGCTTTAATGGTGCTTTTGAGTCTTGTCAAGGATTTCCAAGGCAGCCCATGCCAGACCCTCAGGGGAACATATTGTTAAGGTGCTTCCATTTCCTGTAGCCCCCAATATCATTAATATCTCTTCTGGGATAGCTTGACTTGCAAAGCAGAATATGCAACATTTATGGCTCTGTGGTAAAAGGAAGGAACACATGGTCCCACACTATAAACACAGTTTAATACCACTTTCTTTCTGGACTGGGCTGTCTTAGTGATTGTGATACCAGTATCTCTAAACCAGTTTAATTCAGCTGCAATGTGACATAATTCACTGGAGTTTTCTTCTGAATTGCAAAGAGGCATCCTATTAAACTACATAGAGTGTAATGGTTTTTGAAATGCACTTTTCTAATCCTTGGTCTGAAGACTTTCCTATCTGGCCATTATGAGAATGTGGTGAACAATGCTATGAGAAACAAAGCAATATATTGTTCCTTATAGGCTCATATTTCCTAAATATCTGCCACCAAAAACATGAGCTATTCTGGATCCTGCCTATAAGTGCGACTGAAAGCTGCTTGTTTAATTATATTTATTAGGGGTGATGGCAACGGTAACATGTTAAAACTTCTCTATATTCTTGTGTGTTGGCTACACACATAAAGATTACGCCCAAAACCATATATAATTCCCAGGGGCTAGATTGCCTCTCACATCTTGCACAATCATTTACGTAAGTGCAAACTGAATCTAAAATGCTGCTAACACAGACTGCTGGCTACCGTACACCCACTCTGTGTTGATATAAATGACTATAACAAGACACCAGACAATGGAGAATCTGCCTAAACTACAGTGATGACAAAACATCCTTTTTTTTTTTTTTTTTTTTTTAACAGAGCAATCAGAACACAAAACATTATATGTTTCAAAGAGGACTTGTGCAGCAAGATTTTTCATGGTAACAGTTCCAATGAGTCCAAAGTACACACAGCTAAATTTGATGTCAGTAGGAATTAGGTATGAATAGGGAGTGTTAGTTATTTTTGTTAATGTTTTCCAGAGCTTACACATTCACTCTACATTTTTTAGCAAACTTTATCATTTTGGCATCATAAAATCAATCCCTAGATAGGTTTGTTTTATCCAGAGCAGACACACACATGCAGTTGCTGTTAATAGTCAAATACAGAAGCTTACAATAACCATCTAGCTAACTATTAATGTTTGTTTAACAGTGGGGTTAGCAGGATGAAGCTGAAATCTCTCCTCATGTGAAAAACAGATTGCTAGACTCTGAGGTGCAGAAACTCTTCAAAAGGCTTCATTTTCACGGGTAGAAGCCAAAATATTTTGATAGAATTGGCTCTAGAAGGCTAGAGGAGGAATTGCCTTAGAGACAAATTCAGAACTCGTGCAATGGATTTGGATTCCATTGAAGCTGATGATTTTCATAGGCAAATAATTTATTTTTCATAACAGACTGAGAGAATATACCTCGATGGTTGCATATGGAAATATCTAATGAAGTGCAATATTAAGTAGCAGAAAGGAAAGGAAACAAAGAATAACTTTTCCCTAAGGCAGATGTCTTCTCTTCTTGCTCCTGCCTCTGAGCTGAGGTCTCCCTTTAATGGGAACTGTGTACCCCAGAACCAACTGACAAAACCCAGCAGCATCCATCACAGACAGTACCCAGCCTCGAGTCTCTGAGTGCAGAGACCTCACCATTGCAATTACACTATTGGTTCATGCCAGAGGTGTCGGGAGACTTCCACAACACAACTTCTACTTATTACGCTACTTCTCGTAAAAGCAAAACAAAAAATAAGTTGTGCTTGACATGAAATAAATATGCCAATATAAAACTGTATCTATCTAAAATCTATTTTTAAAAGTTTACAGTATTTTCCAAACACTTTAAGAATTTGGCTTGACTAACTATTTGGAACAGCTGCTCTTTCTTAATCCTTCCTTAGTTTGTCCATCTCATAAACTTACCTCATCCCAGTACTGGGGTTGGAAATTGTAGCTGTAGACATAGAAGTTTTAGTGTTGCAGAATCTAAACCATAGCCCAGATGTTTCCTTGAAGTCAAACCATGACACCAGAGTCAAACGTGACACAGATGCTATTTGAAATCTTGATCTCTAACCATACTTTGTTTATTTTTAAATGCTTACTTTAAAACCTTACAGCAAAATTAATATAAAAAGATGTACATTGGTGTCTGAATAGTATCCTCAGCAGACAGACAGGTGACACACAGCTGCTGAGAAGAGGCAGCTGGACTTCAACCCAGAGCTTAATGCTACATCCTCGAAGGTGGAAAGCTTGTACCTGTGCAGCTCAGCTGCTGCAGAGTAGTTCAGAGGCAGATCTACAGCCCACCCTTCTGTACCTAACTCTGCTGGAGCAGGCATGTGCAGGAGATGCCTGGAGAAAGATCCTGCACTGCACTGGGGATGCCCTTCCCCAGCACGGTCAGCGAGTCCCCACCATTCCCAGCATGTCTGCTTCCAAGGACTCCAAGGCAGCCACAGACAGTGCAGGTTGTGGGGGTCATTCTTACAAAGAGCAATGAGAAATGTTATGCATATGCGTCACGTGCCAATCCACATGGTTCTTCGCAAGTCAAGGTACAGCCAAAGATATAATCTGAACAAAAATGGGCTTTTTAAAATCTGTTCAGACTCAAAGAACACTTGGGGAAGAGATGCAGAAAGCAGAACTGCTCACCAGGACAGATATCCTGTAGGGAGTGGGAGAAATCCATTAATTACAGAATCATAATCAACCAAAATTATTCCTTGTATAATATTACCATCATGTACTAGAAATTAACTGGAGAAATATCTTCATTTAGAAGAACAGATTCTATAATTCTCTCTGTGTAGCTGTGTGTTTTGATTTTGTGTAATCTGACTTCGGGAAATCTATATATTTTCAGTAATTTTCTTAAGAAGGTAGTGCAAATTAAAAATTTATTATTAATTAACATGATATAACCGACTAAAAATGAAGGTAGAGTAGCTCATATTTGTCCTTTGAAGAACATCTGCCAGTCTGGGAGGAACAGTGTGAACCCCTTCTGACTTTTGTCCTCACATTACCTTCTAAGAGATTGGTTTGTGAAGAAAAGAGGTCTTCTTCGGTCTCAAATGTACTGGCCATAAATAAAGGCAGGTTTCATTGGACTGTGTTTCCAGAATCAAGTCAGAGTACTCTACTTTTGAAAATAAATAAGCAGTTTAATATTAAGATGTGCCTAAACCGAGCCCTATGTATCACTTAATCTCTGCGCCTTCCCAAGCTGCTTTTCTATTGTTTTTGTCTCTTTCACTTTATGTTACATTTCCCCTCAGGACTGAATGTGCTGGTAGACATGACGTTGCTCTTTATGTAGCCTTCACAGCACCCATCTGACGCCTGTAAAATATTAAACTGTAAGAATGTGTGTTAAAGTCAGTTAGCCAGGATAAGTGTGTTCTATAGATAAATGGGTTTGTTTGGGAGAGAGCACCACAGCCTGTCTGCATCACTGAAGGGTAAATTCCTAAAGAGCCAGGATGCTGTAGATAACTGTGAAATCACAGAAAGCAGCAGAAGGAAGTCATGTTGCCCACAGTGCACACTCCTCAAACCCTGCTGCAGTTGAAACTCTTGCAATCCAATGCACTTTCACTTGTGCCTGTTGCATTTTCTACAGTTTTCTTCATATTTAGTCCACATATGGCCTTTGAATACTTAAGTCTCACTGTCTGTGGATTTCGTGACATGAACAGTTTCTTAGAGACTATCGATAAAGCCCAAACAGGATCAGTCTTTCCATGTTTGCCTATATCCCAAGTTAGACCCAGGGATGTGCTTTCTCCAAAGAACCAAAGTTCTGCCAGCATTGCCACAGACAGTAATGCAAATGGGACATGATCTCTGCTTCAGTTGCTTTTGGGACATGCAAGCAACACTCAAGCCCCTCTTCCCAGTGTGGGCGATGGCACTGCTGAGTTTGTGCCCACAGTTCTCTGTGCTGGGTGAGCGCATCACAACCTGTGTGCTCCTGGCAAACATTACAGGCTGAGACCAGGAACGCCCAGGTCAAACCCAGACATGGGGCAAGGCCGGGGATGACAAAGCCTTGTTACCACATTTTCTTTCTGTTCTGCCTGTCACTACTTATGCTACTCCCTTGTCCCACACTAGCCTAGTTCCTCTCATTCCTGCAGGTTTACACTTAAAACATTGGTTGACAGTTATTATGTCATCTTACTCCTGAAGCATTGGTTAGCAAACTATGCTGTCAGTTTGTATTTTTTCTCATCAGGCAGTTCTTCCAAGCATATAGCTACAGTTGGCTCTTCTTCTCTGAACTTCCTCCAGCTTGGCTTCCCGGTAACGAGGTGCAGAGAATTGCACTCACCTTTTCCAGATGCTATCGCACGTCAGTTCCAAGAAGAGAGACACACTTGCTCCTTCCCTGTGGTGTGTCTCCACCAGAGCCCCAAATCATATTGACATTTTTAACTGTTGCACCACCTAGAAAATTCAGATGGAAATTCAGAGGCCCTCCTTGCTCAGCACAGCAGTCACCACGTCTTTTCTGCCCTAAGAGAGAGGGCAGACCTTGGACCTCATCTTTCTAAAAAACATTACTATTTTATTAGAGACCTCAGATTGTTTTCTAACTTTTCACACTGATCACTGAATTGGCTTATTTATGACAGGGAGAGGAACGATAGGAAGTATTAACGAACCCTGTACTGGTGGTCAGAGTAAAGCAAAAACAAAGCTGGTTTCCAGTTCTCTGCACTGAGACTGATTTTCCATTGTCGTTCCACATTATCTTCCCATTTAAGTCTGCTCATGCAATTCTGTTGTGCATCCTGTAATTCTCTTTTAGTAGATTTAAAACAAACAAAAGGAAGTACTTTTTCACACAGCGCATAATCAAATTATGAAACTTCTTGCCATGGGAAGCACTGGATGCCAAAAGTCCAAATGGGTTCAGAAAAAGAGAAGACAAATTAATGGAGGATAGGTACATTGATGAGTGTTAAACATAGTAGCTTGCTCACAATATTTGGCTCAGGAAGCCCTTACAGAGATATTTGATGAAAGCAGGAAAGGATTTTTCTCCTGGTGCCTGTTTCTCCCACAGTTCCCCTCAGTAGCCTCTTCTGGTCACTGACAGGAAGAAGACATTGGAGTTAATGGTTTAGTAAAGTAACTCTAGCATTCCTCTCCTAACAAGACACACAGATGTCAACAGATGCCTGTAAGTTTAAAAAATACAATCTTTCAACTAAAAATTGACTTTTCTTTGGACATTTTTTATCAGACCTGATCCAGCTGGCTTTAATACATGCTGTTTATAGCAAAGTGTGTGACTGAAATGGGGTATTTTTAAGGTTTCAGCATGGCTAGATTTATTGGCCCAGGCAAAAGTTTGATTTTGCAGATATTACAGGTTGGATCAACTTCACTGGGGACTGATGTCAAGAGGCAACCTGTTATCTGTGCTGTGAAAGTTGTATCTGCTCCTGGAGCTCTCTTCCATCGCTGAACAAATGCTCTCACCGGCCATTGTGGTGCCATCTCTTCTTGTTGACTTTACTCTGTAATTGCTGTTTTATCAGTCTCTCCTCAGACTTCTCAATTTGCTCTGAGTGACAAGCAAAACGAACAGAGCTGTATGCACACACAAGAGGAGGGAGAGGAAGGCAGGCTGGTGAGGAAGGACAGGAAGGCAGACTGGTGAGGAAGGAGAGGAGGGCAGGCTGGTGAGGAAGAAGGGGAGGAGGGCAGGCTGCTGAGACAGGGAGTAAGCCCTGGCCCTTTGGCTGCCACTCTTGTCTGGGCAGAGAGCCTCACCCCACAGGCTGCACCTGTTGCACCAGTCCGTGAGGGAGGGAAAACTGGCCCATAATTTTGATAGCATCATGAGCTGCTTTCATTTCTTGTTCTGTGTTTGGCTGCAAAACATGTTGTCTAATTTCATCTCTATTGCTTTGTCATGGAGGTTTCTTTCTTTCATCATTTAGAATGACAATATCTCATTTTGGTCACAGCCTTGTTTCCAAACATCTCCTGCATTAGCTCAGACTGTGCGTAACTGCCTTAGTTATTGCAGAAAAATTCACTTAGGCATGGTAATGAATAGACTGAAGAGATTTATTTCTATTGCTGAGAAAGCTGTATGTGTTTATCTACATTATGTTGTTAAAATGCACATGGTTAAAAGCCAGAAAACAGTCTGTTGGCTGAGGGCCTGCCTCACTTGGAAAGTAATGACAATGCAAGAGAATCAAATTCAGAGGCTTAATTTTCTCTTTGTCACCAGAAGCCCAAAAGTACAGAACATTACCTTTGATTTTGAAGAATATTTCAGATCCTTTGGTTGCAGGAAGAAGGTCAGACTGCACAATTTGACTGAATTAGCCACCTGCTACTGTAGCTGCATCACATAATCCTTTAGCATCTCAGTGTTATTGACTCAAATTTCCTAAAAATTGCTATAGTTCATCGTCTTGTATGACTCTTGGAAGTATGAACTTGTAGACTTTATGGAAAGAAAGCTTACATTCAAGCAAAGTGTTAGGAGCAGCACTGATTCCCTTTTTGTCTGAGTGGTACTGGGATGGAGAGCATGAACTCCCTGGAGGGATGTGGCAGTGAGTGCAGTAGCACTGTGCTGCCAGATGAGAGGGAGAGGACTGTGGTTCAGCAACTCTGGACTGGAAACTGGGGGCCTGGACACCTACCTTTGTCACATTATGCTTCTGTTGGAGTTCATATGACCACATTCATGCCTGTTCGTGCATGTTCACCTGCTCCCTGTCTTTTACATTAAATTCTTCCACAGGCATGATCTCCATTCAGTGTATCTTGATGGGAAGCTCTTGGAATGTCCATAATTTAAGCATTAGTTAAAACATAAAAGCAGCGATCTAAATGTTCAAGCCAAAGTCTTGAAAAAAGCTATGAAAGGCTTTATTAACCCTGCTTTGCTAACAAGTTAAGATGTCCCCAGGAAAAACTATGATCAAGCTTTATTTCTGTCAATCAGTTATTAAAATACCAATCTAGTTTTACCAGTGTCAATTATTGTGGTATCTGCAGACTGGGATACACTAATTATGCTGCAGAATATTCCCTAGAAATAATAGGTTAAAATAAATAGCCAGCCCAAGCCCAAAGGCAAAGAGCTAGTCCTGGACAACAGGCAAGATAATCAGGGAATAATTAACGTAGATAATCAGCAAATCATTCAAACGAATTGATTTGGCTCTGGCTGGCGTCCCTGTTTCTGCCTGAAAGCTTCAGTGAAATCTAAATAAGTGGCAGTTATCTTACTGTCTCTTCCTGTTATCTGACTCCAATGACAGCAGAGGAGAGAGGGGAAATCATGTCTTTGAACAGGATCATGGCTTTTCATTTAAAGTAAATACTGCATCAAAATGGAAACTGCCTGAAGAGTAAGCCTGCCTTGGCTTAGTCCTGAGCAGATTAAGTAATGTATTAAAAACAGACAATATCAGTTTCTTGCGATGGCTTCAGCACCTTCACTGCAAATGTGCACACAGAGAATCAGAAACTGCTTCTCTCTGCGCTTTTTATAACGACCTGAAGGTGCCTAACAGGACAGCGTGAGGTAGCTGTGAAGACTTAAAATTCAGCCAAGGCATCTGTATTTTATGTTTCAATAAATGCCTTTAACATTAAAAAAATCACAATAGGAAAATTTAAGGGGAGTGATGCTTATCCCAGATTCAGCTATGCTCTTGTATCATCCAAGTTAAAATCACTACTTCCTTAGGTTCCCATGTAGTTGATGAGGAGAAACCCACAGGACACCTAGCAACGAATCATCCGATAGGATCCTGTCTGTCTTCCCTGGCGCTGGAGAGATTGGGGTATGAGAAGGTTCTGACTTGGATACCTCCATGTAGGTGCCTAAAGGAACATAAAGGCTGAATTCAGGCCATACCTGGCTTTGGGAGAAGAACTGGGCACCAAGGGGTGGCTTGACCACAAGATGACAATGTCCAATGACAAAGCTTCACCCAGACTGCTGAGCTACATCAAAATCAACCACAGCTGTTGAAGAAGTGGAGGGCTGAACTCCATCCTCTGTCACACCAAAGTCCATATGGGTTTAAGACTGGGCCCCTCAGCACACCAAACACAAGTGGAAATGGTTGCAGCTCCATGAATACAAGACCAGACTGTGGTGGCATGGGAAGAGGGACATGGGCTGTGCTTTGAAAGCAGCTTTTGTTGGCAGGCCAGGTAGGCAGCTCTCAAAGCATGGCAGCCTGAATTGCCAGCACTTGTGCTCACACCCTTCTCACTTTCACCACGAGTGGGTACTCACTTGTCAGGGGCTGTTCACACAGCAGAGATGCCACAGAGAGGAGGAGTTTCTCTGTAATACTTGGATCCTGGCAGTGCAAGATTTGTACGTACCCTTAGAGCAAGAAGCAAAGGTCCTAATTCACTTCCTTAACATTACTCTTTTTAATTCTTAAAACTTAGGTGTCAGATTTTACTGTAGATGCAATATCTTTTTCAACAGAGTCCGAATGATTTCATGACTAATGTAAGAAATGTCAGGATGACATAATACATTTGTACTTACAGCTTTATTTTGTTTTGTTTTACTTCTATAACTTTAAAAATATTTTGATCCTGTTTTAATGGAAAGAAAATAAACTCAAAGTGAGACTTCAACCAAACAGTTTTTCACAGCAGTAGGCATAAGCTCTGGAAAAAAAAATTAAGGCTAAAAATGTTCAGGGACTATTTAATGTAATGGAAAAAAAGCACCTACCACTTAGCTGAATTTTTGCTGCTAAGGCAGTTTCATGTTTGCTATTCTCAGGTACTAACATTTATGATAGCAACCTTTATAAAGTCAATTTAATTATCTTTATCTTTTTACAAATAATAAATTTAGTTGTCCTACAGTGAAAATCAATTGTCAACATAAGCTATGGTTAACATCTAATAAAACAGCCCTCTGTAAATTCATGATTAATAAGATTGGCTTCTGTATTAACTAACAGACATCATAAAATTTTCTTCCTTGCAATAATTTGTATATTCAAGGTCCATCCCGCTGGACTGAGTTTCCTAAAATAAATTGTTAGAGTGAATGAACAAAATTTTGGCACCTATCATTATTATATTATAACCATTTAAATATACATCTGTAGCTGAATGATTTTCAAATTAACGTCATATTTTAATTAAGTCAGAGAAGATGGTGGCTATAGCAAATGATAAGTGATTTACTTCTTTGTTTCCTTTACCTTCTGAACATAATGACAGTGCTGCTTAGGTTTTAGTTTGAGCATTAGAGGAAGCTAATTGAAATGTGAAAAAGCAATTTCCCTAAACAATCTAACAGGGGTTACTTAAGCTCTTCTATGTCACCAAAAAAAACCCCAAAACAAAACAACACCCCCCCAAACCAACCAGCCAACCAACCAACCAAACCACACCAAAAAACCCCCAACCACCAAACCCCAAAACCCCCCAACGCCCCCCAAACTGGAATTTACTCCCTTAGAAACATGTTCAAATATTTCTGCTTCCAAAGTGGAAGCAGTGGTGCTCAGATTCAGCACGAAGTTTTGTACCATAATCCAGAGGATACCTCTGCCCTCCCTTGGGGGTTTAAATGTTCCTCCTCTCCCTGTGAGACACACTTTGCCTTAGGACACTGGAATGACGCAGTGGCCACTGCAGGCAGTGCTAAGCTTTAACTGACAGACTGCTAGACCAAGCATTTGCTCCTTTTTATCTGTCTGAAGAGCACTTGTATAGCTGTACCACGCCCTCCTTTTGGTAGCTAGATCCTTTTCCAGGGAGTTAAAAGAGTATGTTATAAGTATAGAAAAATACCATAGAAACATAGTAAACATTCACTGCACTGCATTTGCTGTGCTCGTACTTTTAACGATTTCAAGACTGAGCGCAGCGATGCTGCTCAGACTGAGCTTGTGTTCACCCTACAAGGACAGCCAGCTTTGCTAGTTGGTCTACATCTCACCTACAGAACCCTGCCACTTAAAGCCTATGAATGCAAAGCATAGCATGATTTATTGTTGTTTAACTTCATAAAGTAACTGCATGGGTGGGCGTGCAGTTTATAGAGCATTGCCCTTTACCATAAAAAGTAGTTTGCAACAGGGAAAGAAAAAAAGCAGTAGTCAAATGGTTGTAAACACTTGTTTAAAATGCATAAATTTTAAAATAGTCAGCAAATGTATTTCTTTTCCTGTTTCTAATGCTCTCAAACATTAGAACTTTATTTTTCTCCTTAAATCTCCTTTTTATGAAAATGGAATGTTAACTTTATTTTTCCAGCTCTTCCTAGTTTTTATTTCTATCACTCCAAAGAGTTAAAGGCTTCCTCTTGTTTCCTCTACCCTTTTAACAGCTAATTGCAATGGTGACTGACACCTTAAAGAAAAAAGAAAAGCAGTCTAGCAACTCTGCCTTCTCCTCCTTCTCCCTAACCCCATGCAATTGCTTGATACTCAAGGCAGTCATCAACAGCAGCCAGTCAGCTCAGTCGTCTTTTCTCTCTTCAAATAAACTTTGCATCCCCCAACAACTCTGATGGAGCAAGTGCTGCAGCTTTCTGCCTTCCAGGAAGAAGCAGGAAGTTTCCTTTACTCTTTCCCTCTGGCTGCTCATTTTTCACTTGAAAAGGAAGATGGTGACTCTTAATTGTCTGTGTTTCTTGTGGCCCTCTTATTGTTCTATCTGCATTTCACCTTTTACATGTATTTAAACTTCTTTTTCCTTATTTCCCCACATTGTGTTCATTGTATCAAAGTCTTTTGTTAAATGAAGAGCTGTCTCATTTAACCATTAATCCAGACTCCAATAAATACTCATCAGATTAATTAGAACATGGCCATATACTACAGTCCCAGTCACTACAATTCTCCCTCATGCTCAGCTGGCTGAGTCAGTGTGGGTGTGACCCGGCTTTGTGCCCTTCTTGTAAAGGATGCCTTACATGGGATAAAATCAAACCACCAGCTAAGTTAGCTTGGACAGTGCCATTTCTTCCATCTGGGTTAGATCTGTGATGACAATGACTGCACATAAGAAACAACTGTTGCTTTATTTTTCTTACCCTTCTTTTCTCTTTGTCATACATGGTACAATATACCAAAACATATTAGTGCTGCTTTCTTCTTTGGGCAATGCCCGCGTGCTGGGGAACGCAGAGAGCAGGCCAGGACAAGAATTTAGTTACCAAGAGGGTCTACTGGCCCTGCAGTAAAGCCCAAGACATGCACTAGATCATCTTTTACACAAATGCAGCTCTTCATAAAACAACCCCCTACTGAAGCTTGAGTATAGAATTCACCATCTGGAAGCATAAATTCAATATTCGTTTTTGAAATGGTTTTTTGACAGATGCTTGAGAAAAAACTTGGCAAAACCCACATTTCCAAGTCCTGGTTAGCAGCCAGTACCTGAGCTCAGATCAACGTTTAGTGTTAGGGCCATCTAGTGGGGGAGGAGACACGGACCGAGAGGCCAGGACATGTTCTGCATCCGGATTTTTCATCCTGTTCGGCTTTGGTGTGACCTCTGGATACCTGGGCCAACGGAACAATGATCAGCAGATCACTGCCAGTATTGCAAAGGACACCACTCCAGGGCTACTTGAGAAAAAAAGAAAGTGTGAAGCAGCCCCTGAAATTCACACAGCTGTTAAGGAAAGCAGGCTCTGCCCACACTACAGGAATCAAACAGCCAAGGTAGAGAGAGTTTCAGAGGATAAAGACAGGGAGCACAAAATACAGAATGATTTCACGGATAGAAGCCTCCTCAGTTACTGGCTATTCCCCATTTGTTTGTTCATACTAATCCTGTCAGCTCCACCGGGAAAATGTAGTAGGGTGAAAGGCTTGCACAAGCCTCTCCCATTTGGCCTAGGCTATTCAATACAGCTGTGGGACCAACCCTTGGGGTTGAATTTTAGTTAATAAATGATTTCTTGAACCATCATGGAAGATTTTGTTAATATCTAGTCAGTGTTAACAGGCATGCGGTGCAAGAAAATGAATCCTGGACACTGGAGAATTAAACCCATTAAGTTTTAGGTGCCAGAATTTGACAATACTCCAAAGAGACTGGAAAGAGTCTTGCAACTTCCAGCGTTTCAAGTCCCTTACAGCAGGAGAAGGACTCAGTACATAAGGTAGGTACCAAGATGATACTAAGCTGCCTCCCACTTAACCTGAAAAACCTAAAACAAAGCTGTATTTGTGCTTCTTAGTCATTTGAAAGGGAATGAATGCTTTTCCTCCTGCTATTGGACTGTCAGAAGGCAATTAGCTATGCCCACAGTGGTGAAAGAGAATAAATATTAAGAGTCAAGGTAGGTGATCTGACAGACACCTGATTAATGATCTCCCTCATGCTACAGTTCAGAGAATCAGTGCAAGAGTACACTTCAAATGACATCTTTCTGGCTCTAGCAGCAGGACTGCAAAGGGCTGTCCGAATAGTGTCCAGGGTATAACCAGTTGGCATACTTGGTCAAAGACAAATACATGGATCACCTATTTGAAGAAACATCAGTGTAAGCCTGCAGAAAATTGAACAATCTCCTGAATCACGTTTGGACAATTATCGAATAATAACGCTTCAATGTAATTAAGGTTGCCTTACAGTGTCTCTCCCCACTTCCATCATAATCTTATTCATCTACTTCTTTAGCATGTTGCAGCTTTAAGTTTTCTTCAAATTGCCAGGTAAGGAGCATGAAAAGGGCAGCTGATTAAACGCTACTGTAGATTACTGGAAAATCACTGTTATACAACATAGAAGCTGCATTTATAACCAAATTTACGTGTTTTAACATTAAGTACCTAGATCTTAAAGAAATGCAGCCATTTTATGATACACAACCTGACTGACATTGTGTCCCAACCAACACATCACATCTGCAAATTAAGAGGAAGATAAGAACAGAGGAGATCAAACAAACCAAAAAGCCCAAGATCCAGCAGTAAGACTAGATCTCACAGAATGAAGAGGCACTGAAATAAAGCTATTGTCTTTTAAGAAACAAGGCAGAGAACCATCCTCTTCTGACAGCTCAAGACGTCTGACATAGCTGATAATGTTTTAGCTAATTAAACCTGGCACCAATAAGACAGTTAGGTAAGTTTGTTTTACGCTGAGAGGTGCTTGTACATTTGTTTTCCACGTATCAATTTATTTGAAGTATGACAGTAAAAAGAGAGGGAACTGGAATAAAAAGCAGGTATAAAACCAAAACACTTATTTACAGTTAATTAATACATAAAATGGTAACTGATAATGCTGACAAAGCCTATTTCCACATCCCTGTCTGGTATTTTAGATCTACCGAGAAACAGAAAATGGTATCTTACTTGACAGCATACATATATATTTAACCTAAAAGCACCGTAATCTGCAGGGGTTTTTTTCCTTAAAACTTCGCAAGCTGCAACATATAAAAATGGGACCAAGGCCTGAGATTGAGCAGGGAAATCTTTTGATTCAACTTTGCATCACTACATAGAGAGACCGAGAATAACCAAAAAAAGTTATGGCTCAGTAAGACAGAAATATTTAAAAACAGGGATCTGCAGAGGATATATATTTGTTCAGCAATCTTAAGGGTTGCTTAGATTTCTGAAGAAACTCTTCTGTCATATCCTCCATTTTGTTCTCCACTGTAGCTGCAGATTTGTTCTCTTTACCCTTTTTGAGACTTCTTTTGTGCTAGGATTTAAAGAAAACACCCAATGTTAAGAGAAAACAAAGAAATTAGAGACTTCTTGCTCATGTGCAATGCAGTACATAGTGTTCTGAGAAAAAAGTTGACATAACTCCTGAAAGTGTTTCTAATATACTGCATTTACTAAAGAGATTGACTGTAGACATACAGAAGCTCAGCAGCTATATTTAAAGGGTCCACAACACAAAAACACGCTCTCCCCTAGCAAGAAAACCCCTAGACTAATGTACCAAGAAGTTTACACTGGTACATTGGTATAGCAAAAGGATCAGAAGCAATTAAGAAAAAAAAAAACCCCAGCCCCATGAAGACTCAAGAATGCCAATATTTGTGAGACCTCTAAGAAAATACTCCATCTATTTAAACTCTTTCATTAACATGTTTGTCTAGCAAATTACGATAATTTTCTTCATGCAGGATTATTTGCTGAGGAGTTTTCAACTGTCTGCCCAGCTTGTCAGAAATCTGCATTATTTTATTTTTTTATTATTATTTATCTACTATTAACTGTTATCTGAATCTTCTGTTACTTTAGCTCAAGTTTAACAAAGCATTATCTACAGGATTTTAAAAAGTTGTGAGACTATACTAAAATATAAGTACTGGAAACTACAGCACTGTTACGGAACAATAATATTTCTTCTCTTAAATACACAGCTTGGCTGTGGAAGTTACCTGGAAAAAAGGAATGCCACCATTTGT
>VYZT01049836.1:0-22333 GCA_013400735.1 Pomatostomus ruficeps | reverse complement strand
CTGCCTGAGGAGTGCCATAGGGTATGGCATCTTAGTCATTTCAGTAACTACAAATACACATACGGAGACCATTTCACAATAATAAAAACAGCAAAGCACCTACCTTATCCCCTGGGATTAGAAGTAAACTACTAGCATTGCCCTATGGCCATACTGCAGCCAAGCTCTGTACCTCCTTCACCTGCAAATACTGTGGCACTGTTCTTAATTTTCTTTCCAAATGCAATTATGTTAACACATAGGCAGTCCAAGTGGGGCAAAAAGTCAAGTAGAAAATCTCCTCTGTTTTCACAGCTGACACATTCATGTTCTACAAATACAAGATTTCTAGCCCTCTTGGATATTCTTCAAGGCATTCCTGACAATATGGATTATTCCTAAGCAATCCTAATGTTCTTGGGCAGCAGTCTTCTGCATTTTGGCATGAGTCTTCTTAAAGAAATGCTGTCTGTGGAACTCCTTCTGTAATAATGTTTCTTAAAAAGACAGTTACTTGACTCTTCCACCTCTGAAACAGAGGTACTGGACTGACCTATGGAAAACTGTTGGAAAAAAGTATCAATGATATAAATAAGACTGCTTTGTTATTGGGATTGTTTCTTTCCTGTTTGTGATGTTTCATTAAGTCATTAATTAATACTATACTCTGAAGATGCTACCTGTTAGATTTTAGATATACACAGGGGTAAGGAACACACAGATACTAATGGTACAAGTCCCCATAAAGCCAAGTGGTCCTTGTGTTCCCAGCACTTTCACCCATATATCGTGGAAGAGCAGCAGTACAGGAACGGGCTTTTTAGATTTTTTTTTTTTTTTTAGTTAATGTATTTCAAATCATATGCATGTTTGTGAAAGATGTATTTATTTACAGAAGATTTGAAGCCTCTAGTTGTTACTGCTGGAAGATGTCATGGGTGTCATGAAAATCTGTGGCTAAGAATAGGAGAAAGAACCTATTCCAGACACCATCAGTGGGAAGACCATAGGGTGAACAGCAAAGAGTTTTGGGTCTCATGGGTCTCCACTGTAGACAAGCCCTCTGGAATTAAGGCTTCTGCCACCCACATTTGTTTAACATGTCACACTCACTGACTGAACTCCCAAATGGCTATGGAGCATTAGTGCCACTGAAGAGCAAAACATCATCTTCATGGCTTATATTACAGATCAACAAGGAAAGGGAAAGGTCTGCAAAACATATGCAATCTAAATTGCTTCCACTGAAACAAAAGAAATCACTTCTGTGTCTCTTTCTTTACCAAGAAATGTCTCTTTGAAGAAAGAGATCTACTATCCAAATTTAGCAAAATATAGTGTAGATTTTCTCGAATCAAAAATCAGCATTAAAGAAAATTAGCAGCTACAGATCATTTTATTCTGTCATTTTTTTAAAAAAAAAGTAAACCACAGAAGCTCTAGGAATTGCCAAATGCTTGGAACTAAAAGGTGTGAATACACAGAAAGGTCTCCTAAATCTCCTACAAGCCTGTTAAAACACTGAGTAGAAATTTTATACATTCCTTTAAATGTACCTGTCAAATATTTTTCTGTTAAACAATACTTCAGGTATCCAGAAAGCATGTAAGTAAGCCTCACTGCTTTTAAGGTTTATCAGGTGCTTGTGAAACTCAGAAACTTCCCTAGTATTTTTGTTGTGTTTTACAAAACAGGAGTATGGGAAGCTGGGCAAAGATGATAAAACACCAGTTTATACTAGGTTGCAGTCTTTGAAAATGTACACTCTTAAGGGAGGATATCATTACAGCAACATAGTAGATATTTATGAAGCTAACAACATGCCATTATAAAACTGTAGAAGTTGATACACACAGTTCACTGACTTAATGCCAACAGCAGGTATGTGCAACAGCCTAGTTTGCTCACACCTAGTCAGGCAAAGACAAATCTGGTGGAATTTGCAACACTTAAATAAATATTAAAAAGTATTTGAAAGTAAAAAAAACTCCTGGAAGTAATTTTTGGAGTCATCAGTTTGTTATCACAGAAGAATAAAATGGAGATGGAAAACTAAGTAAAAGACCAGTGCTGGACTTAGACCAGGGCTGAGTGCTGCTGCTTTCAGCAAGGACACACTGCACCTCTCCTTCAGAGAAACCCAACTACATGAAAAAAGTATTTGGCTGAATTCCTGCAGTGCACAAGACTGCCTGGGCACTTCTGACCATCCCAGAATGCAACACAGCCACTGCTGCCGAATTTAAAGTATCTCAAATGATAACCAAGACTTAGATAAAAGTATTCCTTCCACTGTAACATGAAAACATCAACAGCTTATTTGGGTTGAGAACTGTTAATCTGCTCCACACAAACCAACTGTGAAATATTACAATAGCATCCGATATTAGCTGGCAGATTTCCTGCTTCCTGTTTAAACAGATCCCTATTTCATAAGGCCACCATTCCACACCTTGCATGTTGGGTGCATTACAAAGTTTCCACATTTTTTAAACTAAATCTTCTTTTAGAAGAGAACTACTATGGTTGCAAGAGCTGGTATCTCTGTCAAGCTTGTACTGCTTTTTGTCAACTACTGTAAGTCTTTAGTACTGACATTTTTCAGCTCAGTGGGTTTCCTTGGCAGCTTGCACCCACAAAGAGTTTTACCATGTTACACCAGGGCACAGCTGCATTTCTCCAATCTGATCTTCCTTGTTATCTCTTTCACTTACGCTACAAAAAGAGCTGTCTCCACAGTCCAAAATGGTGAGTGATCTAACAGGTTATTTATAAATATGGCATCTCCAGCGTTCCCTGCTGGGTGCTGATAATGAAAGGCTTTTGACTTGCTATCATTGCACTGCAAATGTTGTGCTCCTGCTCTCTGCTGGACACTGCATGGTCTCAGACACAGCAGGTGCTTGGGACACTGCTTGGATCTGGTGCTCTGGGTTCAAGCATTGTAAATCTGTGGCTGGGGTGTTACTTGGCTGTTAGAGATCCACTTTCCCACCTCCACATCCCATCCTATTTCCACAGCAGGTTGCTCTGACGTTTTTCTGATAACAAGTACAAGTTATTTATATATAAATAAGAAACAGGCTTGGCCCCTGCAGCTTACTATATTAGTCAATATTACTCTTGATTTAAATTCATGTCTACTATCATACAGCTCCCTTGCTTCTCTCTATCTCTGGTTTTTGAAACAGGGAAGTTATACTTATTTCAAGCTCATGATTAACAGAACGTTTAGCATCTACAGACAATTTATGCAAGGGATGTATATGTATTCATCATAAATAGGTTGTTTTATTTACAATTTATCCTCCAATATGGATTGAGCCTTTGTGGATGCTTTCTTGAGATACTAATTCTGGAATAATCTGGAAATCCAAATAGAGGAGTGTGTTTCTATATAGGTGGCTCTGGCATAGGACTCCCAGGAATACACTGCGTTTCTAAATGGCAGGTAAGTTTATTCAGGTCATACTGCATCGTTCATTTACTCTTTTCAGAGTTATGCTCCTGTTAAAATTTTAATAATCAGACATTTTTCCGTTAGTATAGCCTACAAGCATTTATTTAAATTATACCTGAAGGAGGCACATAAAGATATTATAAAATCTTTCCAAATGTTTTAAAAAATTAATTTTGAAACATTAAAGCCCCTGCAAGAATAGCTCAATAGACTGTAATTATAGAATAGCTGTTGTGCTGCTTGTTCTGCTATGGTCTAGGATTCTCCCCGGAGGAGAGAACTTGGAATATGGAACAGGTTGCTACTGATTCTGGAAAAATATTTCTATTTGGACAGAGCCTTATTTTTTTTTCATTAACAGCCCTCTAATAGCAATGCTCAGCTACTTGAAATTCTACCCTTTGCTGTAAGGGTAAAATTAAATATAACACGAAAAAAATGAAAGCCCTCAGAGATCTTATCTTACAAAGTGATACTGTGAATTTATGAGGCAATCTTGCTTTTTTCTTGGTATTTTGTCATTTAACTCTTAGAAGAAACAGTGCATCTACCAGATGAACCTACCTGTTCAATTCCATTCAAGTCACTGTATGAAAGCAAAAGGTTCTTTTGGCTTCTGCTATTTGCCCTTCAGTATGTGATTGGTCCAGGCTCTTCTTTCCATGTGCAGAAAAAACCCTCAGTACAGTAACAAGGAACAGAGTAAGACAATCACAGCTTCTCAGTGATTAAAATCTGCAAGAGCTGAACACTAGAAAGAACTGTATTTCCAGTTCACTGCACACGTAATATAGGTATTCCCTGGGTCAAGAACAATATGTTAAAGCTTAAAGCTTTCAATGGTTTTAGTCTCATTGTTCTTACCTTTCTTTTGACGTCAATGAATTGAGAAAACATTAAGGACCAGTAGAATGACAATTGAACTATGTAGTAATAATGAAGGTCAGGCATCAGTGGCTGAAAGATGGAGATGAGAAAAGGTTAATAGAGTCTAACTGACATTTACAGGCAGCTGTTGTCTAGAGGAGATATGTTTAACCACAGGGGATTGCTGAATTATATATAAGCATCCTATGTAAAAACAACAATGATGGTTGCCTCTTTCAAACTTTGATGGCTCTGGAAAAATAAAGCTCCCCAACCTACTTTCCTCTAATGCTTTAGTCCTGACAATACTGTAATTCCAAAAATTATGATGTTGTCCATTTGGAACCCAGAGCAAATTAAATGCTGAGAATTCCTAAGTCTGTTTTGAAAGTTTACTTGCAACATCTTGCTGGATATCAGTCATGTGTGTTTAAAGCATAGCAGAAAAAAAATGCTAGATTAGACTAGGAGAAAAGTAATATATAATTATGAATATATCATCTCATCTGCTCATGATGAAGATGTGGGCTTTGAGCAGGGCTTTTTCTAATCTAAATGCCTACTTTTGAAGAATTTAACCATTTTATGGGGACATATTAACATTTGAAAAGAAGAAAATAAAATAAATTTAACCAAGCATCTTGTCTGATACACAGCTTGGTTACAGAGTTGTTTCAAGCCAAGGGAAATAAAATTAATAATGCACAACCAAAACCAACCTGGGGTAACTTCAAAGAAGGTAATTGATGGCACCATAAACTGTTTGGCCCTCAGCCTAAGAGAGTCAGTCCTAGGAGCGACTCTAATTTCCATGCCAACATGCCTCCATGATAGTAACGTCTCCCACGGCAGTGACAGACAGGGACACTGGCAAAGGAGAAGCTCCTGAGGGCATCTCCCAAGTGATAAGATAAAGACTCTCTAGAGCAGTTTGCACTGGCACAACTATGCACCCAAGCAGGGTATGAGCTCTTTCCATTGGCAAGAGGTATTTTGGCTGCACCTTTTATTCCCATTCCCTTTTGCAGACAAGTTCTCCGCAGCTGGATTCCCAGGAAATGCTCTATGGGTGTTATTTTAATATAGACATATGCTTATGCTTTATGAAAAATGTGTAACTCAAAATCTATCCTTTAAAGGATTTAAAGGATTTTAAAGGCCCATTTCTTGGGCCAATATAACTGTTTTCCAAGTTAGAGAGACTGCCAAGAGACTTTTAATTAGTTTCAATTAAAAAAGGGAAAGAAGATAAGAGCTTGCAATGAAATGCAACTATTATAATCATTATTTCAAGGGAACTCACTGGGGAAAATTTCTAGTAAAAAATGAAGATTGTCAGCAGCTTTATTAACAACAGCACTAGTATTTCTAAACCCATACATAGTGATAGTGTAGGGCAATTCTAAAGATGTCACGGATTCCTTCTTGGATGAACGGTGTGTTAACTTAGTTCAAATGTTAGGTTTCAGTTCTCCATAGACTTAACCTCATTAGGTTAACCTGTGCTTATGGCTGTGTTGTCACCCAAGCGATCCATTTGACTGTATCTACAGTGAAGTCCAGCTGGATTTCAGCAGTGCATTGTTAAGTAATTTACAAAGGAGTTGTAGCAAAAAAAAAAAAAAAGATTAGAAATTTTATATAGTTATGGAAAAAAACAACAAAAGAAATTGAAAACCCACTACTTAGCCCGGATTAGCACCCAGTAGACATTTTTATCTTAGAGACAATGATTTTCATAGTGACTTTAATTTGACAATCTGCTTTATGTTGGACCCTCACCACTACTAGAATGATATTAGATATAGTAATTTTAGCTCCCACACTCTAAAAGTTGTAACCAACTTTCTAAATGACCTTGTTCTTTTGGTAAGTCTGGTAAACATATGTTCTTCAATCAGTAAGACTCAAGGTCTTTTGTTTTAAGTCCACCTCTTATTGCATGTAATAACACAAAAATAGTAAGAAATGGGGCTGAGAGGCACCAGTGACTGTAGTCATATCAATCTAAGAAACAATTGTACCTAAAATTTCTGAGGGATTAAGTTTCAACACTTCCCCCATTCAATTTCTGCTGCTGCTTCCCTAATATTGTTCAGATCACCCTCCAGTCTCTCGGAAGAATTTAAGTTGCTATTTATTTTGAGGCTACATGACCAAATTCCTTCAAGCTTTCTCAGATCAAGATTTCTACTGAACTGTCTCCACTGTCTCCGAGCACCTGATAAACCACTGAACAATTTCCAACAGCTACACAACCTTCAAGAACAGTAGCACCCACAGTTCTCCTGTTCAGCCTGTCAAGGGCTGTTCACTGCCACAGGGATTCATGTATCTTTCAGACAATAATCTTCTTCATACTTTCCAGTCTGGCAATTGTTTTTTTCTCCTGCTTCCCAGCTCTTTAGGAAAAAAAAAAAAAGAAAAAAAAAGAAAAAAAGGAAAATATATCCTAGACAGGTTAAACTCTTTAAATTGCAAACTCTTCTCTGAAGCTTTTGGAATTCAATGTGTGGAATTCAGGTGTGACAGCTATGTTCATCTTTCCCATCTTGAACTCAAGCAAAATGGGAAGTATCTAGCAAAGTTCTGAAATGCTGAGTAGCTCATTCACACAAACATACTGGCAGAAATCTCCACCATAATAAAAACAGAGCTCTGCAGAACTGTCGTGCTTTTTTTTAGGCAGCACTGTAACTTTTACCTGATATGGATACCCACTCCAGCACTGCCTGGTATTCCAGAGCCAGGGTGTCTGAAAGACAGAAAAAAAAACAAAAACCAAGGTCTGTACATACCACTTTGTGCAATGCTAAGCATATATGTTTAATACAAATGAAGGACAAAAATATAAGAACAGCTTAGAATTTGCATTTTTTGACAGAGACTATGAAAACTGAATAGAACAAGGAGATTTCTCAAGAGTTTCACAGCATGAATTAGAGCAACTTGCCTGTTTTTCGTTGGTACCTCATGACCTCACTTTTGCAGGGGAGCAGACTGAATGTAACTAGCTTGTGCTTGGATAGTCAGATGTCACACTACCTTCTCAATAGCACAGGAAATTTTGACCTCAGGCTGCTCAAATATTTTAAAGAAGGTTCTTTGCATGTGCCATTATATACAAGTTCTTCCATATAGGATCCATCCTTCATCCCTGCCACATTAGCCCAAAACAGCAAATCGTACCTTTTGCTTTCCTGGCTGAAGATATGACCATCCAGAGATAATCGATTTTGCTATCACATGAAAAATACTCTCATATCTTAGAGCAACATGGAAGATGCCAGAGACAAATTTATTGCAGCATGCATCCAAGACTCTTGCATTGCAAAAAGGTGGGAAACGTAAAAGACTTGGGAAGATTAAGCTCTGTTATGCTTCCTGTTTCTTTGCAGCTTTAATGAGATATACATGATTATTTCTTTTTCAATGCCACAAGAGAGCCTTTTAAATCTTTTACTGTAAGCAGGTTGTTTCTTTCAGAGTTCTTTAGTTTTTACCACCTTTTCTGAGCAACTAAGTGGATTTGAGATAGAAAATACCACATGGATAAGGTCTTCTACACATCATACTCAACCATGAATTATTTCCACACTGGGTAGTAAGAACATGACCAAATCAACATATACCAAGTAGTAGCAATTCCCTTTCTGTGCATGAGCAGGAAACAAGTCCTTTCAGAGATGCATTTCTTGCAAATCACAGCTGCATCTCAGGTTCTGGCAGCATCTGGACCTTGAAAAGCACTTGGCTACACTTGTCTAGTGAGATCCCTAAGGCACGTCACTAGAAACACGAAAAGTAAACTGTGGATTCGAGATCTTTCTGCAACTCGTTTACATAACCTTATGTGATCTGCATTCGAGTCTAAAGGGGACAGAACAACATTAGTATGTCTGCTGGATTAAGGTAACACTTACAGCATACACTTACAGCATTAAATGCTTCCCCTAGATGACAGTTTTTCAAATAAATCCTCACTGCATGAAAGAAGGCATGTTCTTGTTTTCACCATCAGGTGGAGCAACTCAGCTCAGGCAAACCATAATAACAAACGGATCTAAATTACAATGAGTGAGTCAAAGAAAGAAAATGGACACTAGGCAGAATGTTAAAGACCCAAGCTGAGAATCAGGCTAGGCAGGAGGGATTTTTGAATGTGCCTTTTAATGAAAAAGAAAATAGAATAAAATTTGCACGCCCATACCCCCAGTGCTCCGGAAATAGCAAAGAACAATTCCTACAGTAACCTGAAAGGTATACCAACATTTGAAGTAACTGACCTCCTAGAGTTTCTGATATGCCTCTCTCAAGGATGCTGTAAGAATGATTAAAGTCCATCCAAACTTATCCTTCCCTCTATTAGAAATAACTTCTTCATGGAACCAATTAATCGGTTCAAGCATCTCCACAGCATTTACTGTGCTACACAAGTTCCCCTCATTTCATGCAATAAAAAAAGTCTGCAGAAACAGCCACAGCCCCTGTGCAAGACAATACACAGAATCTAAAATAATTCTGTCTGATAGCTGCCTAAATTAGATCCATACAAATAGTCTAGGATAATTCATAGTTTCAGCCGGGTTTGAAAAGCTGTAACTGTCTTTCATATCATATTCAACAAGAGATAAGAGATGCTTCCTACCCAATTATTTTGCTGCCTAAATTACAGGTCCTCGCAAAAAATGCAAATTTTTCTCTTTCAAATATTATGACATCCCAAGGCTTCTTCATAGAGATGCCTGCTGAAGGAGCTACAGATACAAAGGTTTATGTGCAATTAAAATGCTGATTGCTAAATAAAATAGGCCCCACTTGATGAACCTAAAACCACAAAGCCCTAAACGGTATCACAAACCGACAAATAATGTAACGCATGCATTAAGCCTCAAAGACCAATACAGCAGAACATATGCCCCTTCTGAGCCACATAAGGCTCAGAAAGCCATGCTGCCATCTCAGACAAAATGCTTCTGAGTAGCTGTTTGGAAACCTAATGGATCCTCTGTGGGCAAGAGTGCTTAAAATAGCAGGGCTCCTACACCACCTTCTTACCCCTCTTTCCTCCCCAGTCTCCCCTCCCCCTGACTTGCCTTGGCATCTCTGAGTTGGCTCTTCACAGCTCTAGCAGCAGGGCACTTGGGTTATACTTGTCCTGGAGGGTTTTAGGGAAGAGGTGGAGGAAGAGCTTGGTTTAAGCACAGCCTTCCTCTCTGACCTCCACAATGAGCACAGCCCTAGTCTGCACCCAACACCTACATGTAAACCATGGTTACAGCTGGACAAAGAAGCATCTTGTTTAGTCTTCTGTGAACCTCACTGTGGAATACTCTGTAGAGGCTTCAGTAGGAAGGAGAGAATCTTTAAAAAGCTCACACAGTCTGCAGTGTGAGACCTAGACTCATTAGTGAAAGGTGGATTAATCATAAAGGACCTAAGACTGACATTCCAAGGCTCATGTGAATCCTGTCTGTGCTCATGGGACATGTCTGCAAACCTCCTCACAACAGGCAAGTTCACCGTGAAGCAGAGCACAGCTCTGCCTGAAAGTACCATGACGGACAAGAAAAGGTCAGGGACTTGGCTCCAGTTTTGATGAACATAAAAGCATGCTTCTGTTTTTTTCTGCCTGCTGAATACCCGATTTTCCATTTTACTTCTTATTCTTGGTATATAATCCCTGAGGAAGGGGGGCCACAAGGGGACTGGAGAAGAGAGGAAATGCAAAAATTCTGACAACAAAAAGGCCTCCCTTAAGTTGGAAACAGAATACTGAAAACTTCAGTACCAATTATGCCAGGCACAAAGCACCAGCCCTACAATGCTGACACCCTGCCTTACAGAACATAAAGAAGTTCAGATGGAAACTGAAGTTTTACCACACTTTGGTGCAGTGCCAAATAAATGCAGTATCAGTGACAGAGGAGGTAAACAGCTGTTCAATCTGTTGAGATTTACAGTATTAAGGAACAAATCGCTATAGTTCCCTTACAGGAATATCTGCTAAAAACTCCATCAAACCTCTCTCCAAATCTGTGAATAAAGAGAGTAATTTTAAAGAATTCCTTCAGAAATAAAACTTCTCTTAAGACAAAAGAATGACTGAGGATTTTGGAAAAAGCCACAAAAAACCTGCACAATTTATCTGTGATGTTTGCATGCTTAGCCAGAAACCTTAGGTTGTTTTCTACCCATTGCCTCATTCACTTATCTCTAGAGGAAACATCTAATTGGCCTCTGACTTTCAGAAAGCACAAAGAAGCGAAAACCTCCAGGTCTCACTCAAAATGCTGCTAGTATCCAGTATGTGAAAGGTCAGTTTGATAGCAGATGGAGGAGGAAAATAAAGTAGTATAAAAAAAAACAACTTCCCATTTATGAGTGTCACAAAGAGCTGTTATGTACCTGATTTACTCCTGACCATGTGGGCATGTCGTAACTCCCGAACGGGTTCCTCCTAAATTCTCAGGTAAGTAAGGAAAATTTTCTGACTTTTCCATCACATAAAGAAATATAATCTGCCTGCTGTTTTTATCAGAATCCAGCATGTAAAAATCCAGGAACATCTTGACAGAAACCCCACATTTCACTAGAGACAATTCATGTTCAAAACACGTTTCAAATCAAAATAAGGCATCCTTAGTCCCAAAAAAAAAAAAAAGATTTTAAGTTGCTTTTGAAAATAAAGAGCTTCTGAACTTGTACAACAAAACCAGCACAATACAGAGCACTCACTGTGTACATGTTCACTACTCTGCAAATTCAAAAGGCCAAGATTTTTATCTGGCTGGGTTAATGTGTTTGAACACAATTTTGTATCATTTGTCTCTGACAGTTACAAGCAGTATTAAGTGGAATGGAAATTAGCACTATTAATTACAGTCAAGATAATGTGTACTTTTAGCAAAGCTCTACCAATCTCATTTTTTAGGGCTAATACAGGCAAAGGTGTCTCATAGCATTTGTACCTACATTCATCAGCTTAGAGCAGGTCCTTGCTCTTCACAGAAATGAGTGGTACAAAGTAAGGCCAGAAGATTTCCTCTTCATTAGCGTTCTCTTAGCCCCAAAAACGCTGTGTGCCATTTGCTCCTACCCCTGGAGCAAACAGTCACTGTCTGACACACACATACAGGGCATGGCACAGCCATACTCTTGCCCCCAGCAGCACCAGCTGCCTTCTCCCAGCGCAGGCAGAACAGCGGCTCCTGCCCACCCGGGCAGACCCCGCACTGTACTCTGAGCTTTACACCTCATCTACCCAAGAGTGCACCTGGAACAGTACAGGAGGAGACTATGAGGAGACTATTCTGTTCACTGCAAAATACAGTAACATTTAACACTTTTCACACATTTTTTATTATCCAGGAACTGAAACTTATAGGCTTTTAGTCAACTGCACCTTTCATAACATTAGCAGAAGGACAATTATTCATCATTAACAGTTGTTTTAGGGTGTTGGCTTGCAGTTTTTTTGGTTTGTTTGGTTGTGGTTTTTTTGTTTGTTTCGTTGGTTGGTTGGTTTGTTTTGTTTTGTGCATTTCTACTTGCTTAAATTAAATAGTATCACCAAGCTCATTTTTCCCTCTTAACTGCAGAAAAACTCTTTGGTATTAATTGTTGTAAAACAGCCACCATTTTAGAAATTACAGAAAGTGACCTTTCTTTTTCCACAAGTATCAATATTTTGCAGGTTATTTCTATTCAGCAGAAAGAAAATGAATCTTCCTCATTTTTCTTGTTTTTCCGAAGGTTCATAAAGCAACAATCAGAACTTTCTGAGTCAGCTTTTCAAAGTTTCTATCATCTTCCACTAAGTCTGCCTGGCCTCCAAGGACTTCAGACTTACGATGTCTTGGAAACTCTCCAATTTCCTAAAGACCTGTGCTTTTTCTTACTATCCTCCGAAAATGTGCCCTGGATATAGCATCATACCTTGCTACTGTTGCATTTGTTTTGCTACTACTTAAGAATTGCACATATTAAAGTCTCACTGATTTAAAAAATACATCAGACAATTTCCAGTCTCTACTGGCCACGCATGGGAGGCTCTGAGGGCACAACCTTAGCAGCCAACAATGCCAAGAGCACAGGCTGAACTGGGGAATAAACGGACACTCTGCAAGCACCACTGCAAGTCACCAACACATCAAAATTATGTACGCTTCCCTCTCTCCACAAAATCACCGAGTTCTGACGAAGCACCATGCTGGGAACAAAGAGAACTCAGCAAAACAACAAAATCCATGGCTACTCTTTTGCATCAATTTGTGCGTGTTCTTTCTTCCAGTGACTGTTAATTTGGTTTAGGACGCAGTTGCTTCTCACACCAGGAACAGCATTTTCATAAATCCTTCACAGATCCAGGCAGTCATTCGTATTTCTTGGCATAGCTAACTACAGAAGTGAAGACAATATGACACATTGTTGATGACCCTCCTGAGGTTCTCTTTTCATATACTGTGACTAAGCAAGCTGTTCTAAGTTTCTGTAGAACTGTTTTTTTTTCTCTATAGTTTAGTGTTTTGTGTCTGTGGAAAAAATGTTTTAGGGGAGAAAATGCTTCTGCAATGAAGACTGCTCAGTCTTTCCTCTCAGCAATCTGCACTGCTGATTTCCAAACATAATTAAAAATTATACTTCTACTAATGGGAAAGCATAAAATATGAAGAACTTATAAAGGACAAGATTAATAACAATCACTGGAAGATGAACTTGACATTCAAATGCAAATATATGTGTACCCAAAAAAAAGCTTTTAGAAAAAATATGAATTCAAGTTTTAATGTATTTACATAAAATGATACATGGAAAGACAAAATAAGCTCCACACATACAGACGTTTTTCTCTTTAAAAATATTATGTTCTGGTGCTTATGTCTTGTGTTGATAAAAGTTTACTTTCAACTTACAACTTATGTGGAACACGAAGCTGGCGAAAGAAACTGGGAATTAGAATCTGGAAGGGTCCTAATATTGATTAAGACAATGCACTGAACAGAACTGAAGAATACTCCAGCCAGAAAAATTGGTGACTGTAGCATCTCCTCCCCCTCCCCTCCCAGATAGCCACTAGTTCCCTTAGCAAGCCCAGCCACCAAAATATTCGCTCTCTTTTGTGCACCTTCTTCCTCTGATGCTTTCTCTGCTAGTTGCTTTGTAGTAAACTTGTAAAAACTTTTGCCTTCATGTGTAATGGCAATATTTTCAAGGACTGTTTGGTCATGAGCAAGTTCAGTGGCCAGCGGTGCTACGGCATTTGAGAGCAGCTGAAGGTCTATATAAATATTACTGGAGATAGGCTAAAGTTCCCAGTAACACTATTCAATGTTTTTTGTAGTTCCTCAATGTGCACCGTAAGAAGAGTGCATAAGAAGTAGTGGACACATTCACCCGAGCACTCCAAATGCCTGATAACCCTTTGATGAAGCAAAGCAGCTGTACACCCATTAGCTCTACAGCTGCCTTCTATTTTTGATCACAATGCCAGACCACATCAATTAGCCTAGCATTTGCATCCAAGAGGATATTTATGGATTTACTTTATTTAAAAAGACAACATATAACTGCATGCCTGGAATTCATTTGTTAAGACAGAGTACTGAAGTTTACATTTGGAAAACCATACCTTGGTAGGAGGGAGACATGCATAAAATTAAACCTTTAAGAGACCAGGAAAAATCCCAAGAGCAAATCATTAAAAAAATAAAATAGGGCACACTTCAACCCTTATTGATCTTGCAGAGTTGCGTGGTTTCAGACTACTCCTAATTTTCCTACAGGATGCAGCTTCAACAAAGCTCCGGGGTTTCCAGTGCTCTGATACTATGGTTGCCCAAAGGCATACAGGAAGGTGGTTAATAATTAAACTCATCATTATACATCTACTTTCTGCAACTATAGTTTCTATCTGTGGCTGCTCTGCAGGAAGAGTACATGTGTCTGATTCTGCCCAGCCAGTGACTTACACACCATGTGCTGATGGGAAGTGTTTACCAGATTTTTCATTGTACTCCTCATGCTGAGTTTTGGGAATCCTCAGGCAGCTGCTTTCCTTTGCAGGATTCACTGTAGTTTGCTTCACTGACACATAACATGTTCCACCACTGCATGCAGGCCACAAAGGGAGACAGAATCAATTTTTAATACTAAGAGCAACTCCATACCAAGGTAAGCACCAAGATAAAACTTCCTGCCTAAACCCAGTTGTTTAAGATTGTGGTATTTATGAACCTACACTGCCTACTGGAAAAACACTGTATAGAGAAAAGTCAAGCAAAAGCCCCAAGCAGTGTGTTTTGCTATACTTTCATATAGGCACGTTGTAGCAAGGTCTCAAAATCATCCCTGACAGTCTGAAAAGTGGAAAGATACTGAAACTGCAGAATTTTTAATAGGAAAACCAGATTTTTTCTAGTTCACGGGGCCAATATTTATCCCCAGAGAGGCAAGAATGTGTTAGAATTCTAACCCATTATGGGCAGGTGGTGAAGAAGACCTTTCATTAATGAACTCCCCACTCTCACGTCCTGTCACTAAAACCCTGGCAGAAGGAGCTGAATGCTTCTCAACACAGGGACACAACCAAGGCCCACCTGATGACTGAGAGAGCAGAACTCCTAAAGACAGGTTGCTGGAACAGGTAGGCCAAAAACCACACCAGTGTGTGGTCACTAGACAGGAAATTTCTAAGTACTTCAGCCACTGAGCACAGCTAAAATAAGGCATAACCCTAAGCAACAATGAGTAAGGACAGACTGAAGTAGCTTCTTCCCCTTCCACTCCTGCAACCACTGCATTTTTTTGAGGTGCATATACTATATCAGGGCAATTCACCCTTGGGGCTGCAGGTGTCTTTACAACTAAAATACTTAGAATCACAAAATCACAGAATATGCTGAGTTGGAAGGAACCCATGAGGATCATCAAGTCCAACTCCTGGCTCTGCAGAGGACTTCCCAAGAACCACATTTCCTGGTATATTTAATAATGTCACAAGTACTAAGCACTGAATGAAAAAATCCCAGTGAGAGAATCTCTCTCATATTGTATATTCCTCTAAAAGAAAGACAGAAGGGAGAAATGTTAATTAATTTTTATATAAAAACACTGTTTGCAAGGAATTTTTTCCTCCTCAGTTCTGAGTCAGTGACCATGATATTTACTTCTCGAAAGCAGATGAAGACAGTCAAAATAATCTTCCAAAATGCCTAAACATACATAAAATGTTACATCCATTTCCCCTCTGTTTTCACCTTCCCCTCCAGCTGAGGAAGTGCAAAGACACAAGCCTTTTGTTGTTTCCATTTGTCATCTGCTGGTGGATCTATTCTGACGTAACCTGCAGTTTTTCTGCAATTTGATCTATTAAAACAACTAGCAATTGGACTGGCTGGTAGGCATGAGAACTGGGACACTATCACAAATTGCATATGATTTTGTTTCATAAATTGCAAATTTGTATTAAGTTTTAGTATAAGACCATAAACAGTAAATTTGTGCCACAGCAAAAACCCTAAAGTAACTGGGCAAGAGGAAAGAATTTTCTCTCCCTCATCTTCTTGAGCCTACAAATCCTGAGGACAGGACAAAAATCCCTGGTGAAACTCTTCAAGTTACCTGTGAGATAACAGCAGTTAAAAAAAAGAAGCAAAACTCTGCATTAGATTAAAATTTACAGCAGTACTTCCCCATGCTAACCTGGCATTGTTCAATAGCCAGTAGCCGACACCATCATTAGGCAGAAGAAATGAGAAAGCTCGGAGAGGTGTAACATTGGTGTAACAGGGTAACATTGGAAGGGAATATAATAGGAAAAAACCCAAAAGATCACCAATACTATATTTATTGCCAAGGTTTTTTCCCCTACTACTTTAAAGATAAAATGAAGCTGCTTAATGACCTGAAATTCTTATAGTATAAAAATACATACTGTTCTACAGGTTTTACTAGTTTAATTGAGAATACAGCTATCCTGCTCCAAGTCATTCTCTCAGCAGTGAGTTCAACTCAACAAGGGCAACTCAAAGCACCAGCTACATTACTGATAATCTGTTCTTATACCCAAACATGTACTCTTTGCTGAGGTTTAATTACCTGTGAAAAACAGGACTGCTTCATTAATTTGAATAGCAGAATTCGAAAAGCTCATGGCAATAGAGTGCTGAGCTAGTACTTTACTACAGGTATGAATAAGCCACCTTAATTTATAGATGAATTAGAACCATTTTTATCACAAAATTGCCCAAATATAACACTTTGGGAAGTATTTCCTCTAAATCTGCCATTTTTATGATATGACACCGAAAAAATCTCAATCTTTCAGAAAGCTGGACTGCCAAGAAAATGAATACTGTGCTGAAGTCAAAATTAGCAACCAGTCCACAGGGGGATGTGAGGTGTGGCAGCCCCTCTTTCACTGCCCTGAATGACAGCATAATGCACAAACAGTCGAGATGCTACATATGGCTCAGTACCAGCTCAATTCGCCAAACTGAGGATTACAAAGCATTTACTTACTACTCTGATGTTATTAAATACCCCCAGCTGGATTCAAAACAGATAAAGTAATATTCAATTCTAGATGTATTTTTTAAATTAGTGTGTTGCTTTTCCTTCCTATAATTATGTAAAATTTGTCCCTGTTGTCTATATTGGAAAGTCCTGTTGCCATCAGTGTCCTATTACTGAATTAGGATATCACTGATATTCTCCTGTTGCTTTTTCTTTCAAAAACCTTCAGTTTCCTTTCAGCCAAAAATAAATTCTGCCAGCTTGCTTAGCTCCGTCCTCTTTTGCCTGATCCAGTTATTATCTTACCTTCCAACAGCTGACACAGTAAATTACTTCCTATGCTGACTTGCCTTCTCTTACAAAGCCTCATTGTCCAAAATGCATTAATTTTCCTTCTTGATGTACACGGAGGTGCTGCAGTCATTTAAAACAAAGTTTCTCCCATAACTTTGATTTTTCTCACAGCATGACTCATGATTTATATCTCAAGCATCCAAAACACTCTATTCATCTCTCCTAAATACCCTCAACAAATTTTATGCCCTTTTGAAGATATATCTGAAACAAATTCCTTTCCCATGAGATGGCATCTAACTATGGTCTTCCCGGAAACCTCTTCCACTTGTGAGGCTTATTTAAAAACGTAATACAGCATTTCCCCTTTCTCACAATAGCATTCTTCAAAAGACTCCGGAGCATGGGTATTCTTTCCTGCTCACTCAGTGAATTAGAAATTGTTTTATATATCAACTAATGCTCAGCTCTGCTTTCACAGAAAGATATAACATTATAATTCAATTTTAACATCCAAAATGGTTTTAGCTTAAAAATTTTCATCACTTAGAGAAACTCAGCAATTGGTTTTACAAGTAAAAAAAAAAAAAAAAGGCAATAAAACCCTACAAGGAATCCAAATCAATTTTAAAGCAAGTGTAATCTGCCAAAGGCAGGCTTCATTTACTCCCTTAGTGGCCTACGTACCACATTATCCCTCTGTTAATAGCACAGTAAAACAGCAAATATCAGCATTGTGTTAAAAGGGCTCCACAGTGGCCTCTGACATTCTTCATTTAAATGAGAGTATTTATCCAGCATATGGCAAAGAAGCTCACAGAACAAAAGGAATTAGAAGGCTTCAGTAATAGATAATATAACAATCTTTCGGGTAGAACATGGGAAGGAAGCATCACAACAGATGCAGACTAGAGCAGAAAAAGTGCCCAACAGAATGCCTGCTTGAATTGATTCAAGAATGAAGGAGACATCAAGAGCTCTGGAGGTAAACCCCCTGCTTCCCAGCTTTTGCCACAGTGTTGTTTTGTGGAGTCAGTTCTGATTTAAACCAAAGTGGTAGATATTTCCCAAACTCATGCTTTGGTATCTCAGCCTTAAAACCAGAAAAAAAAAAATAGCCTGCTTTAAGAAGTCTTTTTGTATGAATCAGATGACCAGACATATTCCAAACAGTGGCGTGAATTTTTCCAAGACGCTGCATTTCTTGTACTGTTCTATTCTGCAAAATATCCAGCAGCATTAGTTCCATGAAAAAGTAGATGCAGCAGGTGTGGCAAAAGAAGATGGAAACAATAAATGAAATACTGACTATTCTGATGCAGGTAATTTTTTTCTGCTTCAAATGATGCATCATGCAATGTGTTCTGTAAACAGAGTTCAAATAGCTGNGCAATGTGTTCTGTAAACAGATTTCCAATAGCTGAGGAACTTTTATGACAAAATCAAGTCTGTCCTACTGCTACAAAGACTGAAAACTGTCTAGAGCACTGGACATTTTGAATACAGCAATTTATTTTTCAGTTTGACAACTGCTGGTTTTTTGCAGTACATTTTTTTCAGTTCAGTTTAAATCCACCAAAATTGATTCCTACCCGTGATGAATCTTTATAGCATTAAACCAGTAAGTTTAAAAAGCCACAGCTATCAACTGCTGCCTTGGGAAACTCAGGTATTACAGGTGATGGCTTCCAGTGGGAAGAGTTGTTGTCGGTACTGTAAGCTTGAGTGATGTCCTCTTGATTCCTATACAATATTGAGGAAAAATATTTTTTTTTCTGTATTTCTAATGACAGTAGTGGCTGAGAGTCCCCATGAAGGATGTTTTCAATGCACTGCAGAGAATTTGTATGAAGAATTTGAAACTATTAATTTCTGCATTCAAACTCTTCTGTTATTTTTCTCCAGAACAGTATCATTAATATGCTAACTATAACCCTGCCTAACCTGTAGCACGACCTTTGATTTGAAAACTGTCCCAATCGTATTTCCTATGTGATACAATTTTACAATCTTCATCACAGAAATGTTTGTTTCCACAAACACAACTATTTCATGAAGTGGCTGTGCATATCAATAATTATTCACTTCATCTAAAGTTAAAAACCTCAGTAATAGGTGAACTGCAATACCAAAACAATGTCAATAACCAGCCATCAATTTATTGACAAGTTCTTTTTTTGTATTTCAAATGAAGGTGGTCTGACTTTAGGCTCTAAAATTCTGGAGTACAAGCAATCCGAAATGGCATTTACAAATTCTACACTACTCTCTCTGGGCTGTAATGTGTGCATGTATCACTGCTGCTATTTTATTCCGAAAAGAGGAAAGAATAAGCCAACTCAGCCAAGTGGCAGAATGCAACACTCTCTCTCACAAAAAGGCATGAAGCCAGTTTCTCTCTACATGCACACAGAAATTGTGGGCCACCAACAGAACATCCCCTGCTGCCTGCTGCCACACACAAACTCACTGGCTCAGCTGTTAGTGCACACATGAGGGTAAGCACTTCACTTTTTCATTTGAAACATCTATAGTTTCAAAAAAAAGGGAACCTTCACAACAGCAGAAGTACAGCTCTACCTGTTAGGGTTTTTTTCCTTCATACTACTCTGCTATTTTCTATTTGCCTTCCATACATTTATGTCACTTGAGTAGGCTTTTGGAGTCAAATTTACACTTCAACATGGCTTTCCCTACTCTTTTGCAAGCTACTTGTACCACTAGAAATTGTAACTACCCACCATACAGTTCTCAGTTCTTCAGTATGGGATGATTCATTAGGAAGGACACTCAATCAGCTGCATACATACAGAAGCTTGTATGTACCCAGCATTTTTTAAATATAGCCACAGCATACTCATATCATCTGCCTTACTTCAACACTAAATTTGAAAAATAGCAAGATTTGTTTATCGGGCAGATGATCCTTTTCCCAGTAGAATATCTACATGCAACTTTAGGTTTCCAAGTCACAATATAGACTTCAGAAGACTCACAGAAAATTTATCCTGTTTTGTGCGTTTGTAATTCTCATGAGCAATTAAAGAAAGGAAATTAAATGTGCAAATATGTCACCTGGAAGCTTTGCTTCCGTGTGTTTGTAAAGATTTTTCATTTTACAGCATTATGCAGGCACTGCTTAGCATCAAGGATGAGCAAGCAAGAAACAAGCCAATCCTGAACTCTTTGCTCTATTTATCACCAAAGATAATGATATTTTTTCCATTTAATCAGAGCACAGTCAGACCACTAACTCTTAATGAGCAAAGCTCATATAAAAATTTATTTAACTACAAATATTACTGAAGACAACAAAACATTATCTCATTCCTATGTTAATGATAAGCAAAGCAGTCAGTTTAATGCCACTGGAACTTAATGTCTTGTTGGTGTCACTACTGGTGTGGTGCTCTGCAAGGAAGTGTTTTGTAGACATGCAAATTAAACAAATGGTAGAGTTTCATTCAGAAAGGGAAGAATTTGCATATACATGATCAGAGTGGAAATACAATAGGTTACTTATCTTTTATACTTCAAACTTAGTGATTTATAAAGATACAAACAACGCTGTAGTGAATGCTGGCTTCAGTCCTTCAGCGCCAAAACATCTCATTCAGAAGTCTGAAAACCAAGATGGGATGGTCACGCCTAGCATTTGCCATTTTACCAAGAATGGGTGCAATGAGGATTAGATACAAAGGTGAATGCTTCACATTAAATGATTTTGTGGGCCACCCACTCTTTAGCCATAAATAATTTAAATCTGCTCTAGAAAACAGTGAAGACTGGAGCTGGCAGCTAATACCAAAAAAAGCTTTGTCTTTTCTTTCAAAGTTGGTACCTTGGTCTATTTCCTCACCCAGAAGAATACTCATTACCAAATCTGCTCTTGAAAATAATATTTGAGGTAGAAGGTGGACAACTTGAACTCTTAACCTACATTTACATTGATTCTCTCTTCACATAAAGTATCAGAAATGACAGAGGTGACTTCAAATCCTAATTATGATGATCTATTTCATTCCCCTCAGTGCATCAGCCATCACACTGCAGGCCATGTCCTGAAACAGAGAGTGCTATGGGATAAAGTGACAAACTTGTTCATCTCCCAAAATCTACTTTATATTCATTACCTAAGAAGTTTACAGTTCACGTTCATCAAATTAGAAGTTCTGGTCTGAAAGAACAGAGACAACATACATTCCACTTGAGCAACAAGAGACCCTTCAGGAAGCAGAAAGTCTCATCTCCTATTACACCACCTGGTAATATAAATAAGCTACAACTGAAGGCCTTAAGGTAGAAAGGACTTGAAGAAGCAGCAAAACTATGAGAAACATTTGAAAAAGCAGCCAAGACCAAGAAGACAATTTCATCTTTGAGATGCTTTGACACCGAAATGTCATTAACAGCTCCACTAGTTACAGAAAATGTCAGCAAACCCCATGATAAAATTAAGCCTTACAGCTGAAAAGGCTGAAAGCACACAGAAGGTGGGGAGGGAGGAATGTCTAATATGATAATTAAATACTAATAACTCTATGGGAAATTTTTTTCTACAATCTGTCGGTCTTTTCTATCTACGTAAGTCACAATTTGTAGGCAATGCCGTGGTTTGGCTGAGTATGTGTAAGGCTGCAAGTTACTCCTCTTCATGTGGTCCATTTGTGAACAAACAAGCAACTGCCTTGGCTTCTCTACTTTCTCACTCAAGACTTACACTTACATTTCTCACCTCATTGTAACTCTTGAAGGGGCCACACATTCCCTTGGTATCACAAACATCTGTAAGAGGTACCAATCATAGAGCTGCACCCTACAGTTAGAGTCAACTCTTGACTGGAAAAGGCAGACACCAATGGTAGAAGCTGCCCTTATTCACTTCATGTTGCTTCATGAGCAATGTATTATTGCAACAAAGAAAAGTTGGCAACATGTGCCCATTAGAGGTCAGAGGCACTGAGGACAAGACCAGTGTAAAATCCACAAAGGTCTCCTGCCTTCAGAGTTCAGCGGTGGAGGTGGCAGGGGGTTGGAGAGAGTTCCATGAATAAGCTATTGTATGATCCAGAGGCTGTGGAAAGCAGATGTCCATCTAGCATGCGGCTAGAGTGAGGGAGAGTGGGTGGTAGCATGAGTGTTTGTGCATTTCATATTGCTAAAACCCATCATATACAGTATCAGTACCTGATCATGGCCTACAGCAAAGAGCTACAC
>VYZT01049825.1:0-10478 GCA_013400735.1 Pomatostomus ruficeps | reverse complement strand
ACTGCAAGTCAGGGCAACATGTATGTGGAGATATTACGAATTCAAACTTCTTGAAAAATCTTTATTTTTTCATTGGGAATCTTTTCTGTGGGCTTAATAGACATTTGAACATAGGTTTAATTGAGATGTCAGAATGCCCTTTGCACACCAGTAGAATGCAAACTATGTGGACTGCTTTACAGTAAATATTTTAAGATTCTGTGACAACCAAGACAATTCTATTGTCATATTAATATGTGGGTGATTAGGTGGGAAACAGAGAAGGGTTTTCTTTCAGCTCTCTGTTAGTTTTATAGAAAAAAAATTGTCAAATCACATAGAAATATGGTGTTGCTTTTTATATATGTATGAAATATTTTGAATGTTGCCAAGTTTGTATAATATATATCTTATCTGCAAGCTAGACACTACAGATTTCATTGCATCTAAAATTTTCTTTGCTGTTGAAAGGTTTACAAAAATTATTTAATGTATTCATAGGAGCAAATGCAACTGTTTTTAACTTTGTAAAAAATAGAGGTGAGAAGTAAATTTTTGGTAATCAAGTCACTCCCTGCAACACCAACCATTGCTTTGCATACTTCATATTGAGACAGTAATTGTTTTGTTTGGTTTTTTCCTTCTTGCCTCTACTGTAAGATTTCCCCCAAACCTTATATCTCTAAAGGTCCTAATTTCGAATGTGAACTTACAGATTTTATATCAGTTTCTCCTTTGGCCACAGCTGTTTTTTAGAAAAAATAGCTTTTCCCACAATTAGTTTCACCTCATGGATATTCATAAAGGACAGACATACTCATCTCAGTCTTTGTTCAGTTCAAATGGCTTATTATCTTCTCTAATAAAACAGACTCACTAACTAGTCTTTACTTCAAGAGTCAGTTTATTTTCATTTTAAACAGATGACCAAACAGTGCAACTTATTATGACTTAGTGTCAGCAGTAAATTGTGAAATGATTTGAGTATTCTCTGCTATTACTGGAAGTATCTCTGTAATTTATCTTAGGGTTTTTTTAATAGTTACATCATGTAAAGCGTGGATCATCATACTATGATCCCATAAGGTGACTGCTGTTGTTTACTTTCCAGGTGTCTCCAGATGATATTTTCCTGCCTAACAAGAAGTTCCTGGGACTTTGCATTTTGTACTGCTTTCATCCAATTTCTATTATCCAAGTATTTAAGATTATAAAGTTCTTTCTGTATGAAATCCCAGACATTACCTCACAAATTTTAAAAGCAAATATATTAGTGCAAGGAACCTGATCATGTGAAATTTAGGTAAGAACAAAGAATACACTTCATATTAAAATCCAAGGGTTTAGCATTAATCTAACTAAAACCTTATTAGTCTAATCAAAGAATTATTAATCTAAATAGAAGGATCATAACACTTCTACTCCAAGTTATCCACTTGTTTAGTTACACCTAATTTTCAGTAATGCCATACAGAGACTTTCTAGAATTTACACCTGTGTTTGTTATTCTAACCTTTACACTGTTCTTGTGTGTTCTAATTCTCTAGAGAGAAAACAGGGGAAGTTACAATGTCTTGTATCCTATGTTCCTTTCTGAGAATAGTGTATTGTTAACCTTAATGGCTTCTCTCTCCTCATACAAGGCCTGCCTGAGGTTTTTATGTTTGTTAACGTCAAGACTTACTTGCTCTTTCTACATGGTTTTAAATGTTCCTGTTATATCTAAACTTGCTGTATTTTATATATGTTGAAGACTTGTTCTGTGCTTTCTTTGTTATTACTAAAACCAGTTTTACCCAGCTCCAAGGGCTGTGTTCCTTCATTGTCCAGTAATTGACCAACTGCTTGTACACTTGGTGTCTTTGTCCTTTTCTCACATTTATATTTTTGGGGGACCTATGTGTTTGACAGATCTCCTTTGCATTGGACCATCATTTACAATTTTATTCTTAGAAGGCATTGAATGTATTTAGTCAAACAGAATGTGGGGATTTCTGTTTGTTTGGTTTGGTTTGTTTGTTTGTTTTTGTTTTATCATGAAGCAAGCTGCCTTCTGGACAGTGACATCTCAGAAAAAACAAAAACAAAACCAAAAAACCCCAGCCACCTGACTGGGAAAAATCATTGTGTCATTCACAAAGATTCCTCTTCTTAATTAAGAAGGGTTAAAAAAGGAAACAACATTCCTGGTCTAATCTCAGATGATTGATTTTTAAACATTTTTTTTTATTCATCTACATCTCTTTTGACCTGTTGATTAGAAGTGTGTAATATCAGAGGCTGTTGATTCCTTTTTTGCACTGATTAACTCTCATGTATGGTCGTAGAAAAATCAATGAAAATTAATGTTGTGCTGAAGAAAAGCTGCTCCTTGCATATTCTCTTCCAGGTTTTGGGGATTAAAATAAGTATACCTTATGCTACTTAGTAACATCCTCTATGTAGCTATACAAAAAACGTCATATGCTTTACTCCTGCTTCCATTTTTTGGTTCCTCTCTATCACTTGAATCATGAGTTTTCATGGTCTTTGTATCCTTTGAACTAGGTATCTATTCTGTATCTTGAATTTATTGCTTGCTCACCATTATTCTGGATTCATACTTAGGAAATGAAGTCAGTAAAGGGCCATAAAGCAATCTTTCTCAGAAGTACCGGATTACATTAAAGCAGATTAGATTAAAATAGACGTTTCATACATTTCTTGACACTAAAAGATTCTTTATTGGAATTAGATGAGTCTGTTGGTTACATGGAATACTCTTATAGCAATCTTTAAAAAGATATGGCACTTCATTAGTCAATAATTTTCAAAAATTACCTTGATTGATTATAAGAATGATAAATTTTATTGACATGACTGGACAGTAGGATAGGGAAAAAAAGCAACCACCATGTACAACTTTTATAAGACACAAAGACCAGCCAGACACCCAATTTCTATTGAAAGTAAATGGGAATTTGAAACATAAAACTGTTTATACCTCTGCAAATATCTTTCATAAAGAGGTTTTCCTCCAGTGATCAATCTTCACAAGTTTTTGATGTAGAGGAAGTATTTTTAGCTTAATGAAATACGGTTATAATACCTTGCCTTGGTGATTTCTTGCATGTTGACAGTCTTGACTAATGTTTCTTGAGCCTTCTCATCCATTATTACAAGATCTAATACAAATTCTTGGGAGATACTACAGGATCAGATTGACGAAACATGATCTTCTCTTTGAGTCCTGTAGATTTTCATTCCTAAACAAAGTGAGAGTAGATGCTAGCAGATGAAGATAATACAATGCTTCTACCACTGTACACTAGTTTTCTGCAGATGCGAATAATCACAGTATATTAGACACTGAAAAATTAGGAACATTAGGTTACAAGACTATATTTAGTGTACGAAAAAGGGTTTAAAGGGTTTGATGTATTGTTTTACAAACCAGTTTATATTTTTCCAGTGTCTTCAAGCAAAGGAAGATGTTGAATAAATTTCTGATAATAAGTCTGGATACTCACAAAGGAAATTTCATATGAAAGGTCTTTCCCCCTTATATTGCATGAAATAAAAATAAAATTGTAGAAAAAAAGTTTCTGACAGTTATGTCATTCATTACTGATATAACTTGCTGGTTGCTAACATACAAAGTAAGTTGCTCAAAAGCAGTTCATCCATTCAAACCTCATTATTTTCTATATATTGTATTATTGGAGCAAACTCACTGCGGAGAGGGAAACACGCTTGTGCAAGCTAATAATGCCTAGCACAGTTTCAACCACCTAGCATGGGTCAAATATTGAACCTGTTCCTTGTTTCTCTTTAAAAAATCGTGGTAGTGCTCTTATCACCTTTTCATTCAACAGCTTCATGATGATAGCGACCATGAAGGACATGACAAACATAGGCTCACTTTGTTCTTGAATTCAAGGACTTGAGACTCCATTTCCTTTGAGATTAATTGTTAGTCTGAAGATTATTCAGGAGAGAGATATCCTCTCAGTTCCTTCTGCCAAAGATGCTCCACTATGCATAAAATGATTAAATATTAATTAGGCATATGTAGGCCTGAAGTTATGAGTTGGTAGAGTACTCTTCTAAAATAGAAGCAATGTATAACCTTTTCTAATTCTAATCAGCTTAGTGTTGTAATTAAGTATTTGGGAAGGGGGGGATGGAGAAGAAAACAAAAACAAAACCAAAATCAGAGGAGAAATATATCTCTTCTAATTTCAAGGTACCTACAGTATTCAAATCTTCCAGGATTAGCTTTCACTCCCGATAATCAAATACATTAGTTCTGTACATCACCTGTTATATCTGACAACTATCTTGTGATATCTTGTGTTTCCCCAGAGTATCTAAAATGGCACTATTCTCCAAAGGCAAGTGAACTAAGTTTCTAATCAATAACTGGGCCAACTGAGCTTCCTGAGTTACTTGTCTCAGCATCAAATATGCCTGGCCAGCTGAAGAGTTTTCATATTGCCTGTAGGCTTTGTTTGACTGCCCTACTTCAAGTGATGAAGTCTCCACAACTCCCATTCCTCACCTCCCTGAACAGCTCAGAGAGGAAGCGGTAGAAGAATCCAGAGTGAAGTTGAGACTAGAAAGCAGTGAGAGGTTGGGGCAACCTGTGTTTTCAGATTTGTTATTTTCTTATTATACTACTCTGTTATTAATTGACAATAAAATAATCTTCCCCTGGTAATGTCTGTTTTTCCTGTGACAATAATTGCTAAATGATCTCCCTGTCCTTATCTGGTCCAATAAGTTTTTGTTGTATTTTCTCCTGTCCTGTTGAGGAGGGGGAGAATTGGTGGGCACCTCATGGCCAGCCAAGGTCAGCTCACCACCATACTTCTCTACACTGACATGTAGATAACAAGATTGATAGCCCAGGATATTCCAAAGGGTACTCAATTCCTCTTAGAGACAATTGTACTAAGTACTACATAGCTACCACAGAACATATAAGAAACTTCTCAGTTCCTGAAGTAATGAGGAGACAGTTAAATAGCTGAAACCAGGTATTACCCTGTGCAAAGACTTGTTAGACACTACTAGACACTGAGAAGACCACTGAACCCCACCTTGGCAACCCCTAAACGGAGATGACTTCATTTAAGGCTGTGGAGTGATGTAGACAAGTAATAAAATACTGACACTAAGTAAGAGGCTACAGTCTTTGTATGGCTTCTGAAAGGCCTCAGGAATAAGATTTGTCAGACTTTCTTTTTCTTAATTTCTTTCAAAATCCAAGAACTTCATTTTTACACCATTCATTTGTAACTTTTTAGCAATGGTTAATCTGCTTGGGTTTGTTTTTTGTTTTTTGTGGGGTTTTTTGGTTGGTTGCTTGGTCAGTCGCTTGTTTTTCTTTTCTCTGTTTATGTTTGTATAACAGAACCATAGTTTTACATTTAATGGAAGAAACGTAACTGTTTTGTTCAGAATGATACACTTGTAAGTCTAACGTGCTGATGTAATACAGAGAAATACAGCTCTATTATGACAGCAGAAGCCTTGAAAAACAGGAACAGAGAATACTTTAAAGGGGGAGTAGATGCAAGATACGACAGTGCCAGAGGCACAGACTAGGAATGGAGATATGATGTCTTTAAACAGCTCACAAATAGTCAGTTAAATAATCTCATATATAGAATTGGATGAAACACATTTCAGGGATAGTCAAGAGAACAAAGAACTGCTGCCTACAATAAAACTTTTTTTTCTAAAACAGTACTAATTTTATCTTTTCTGTTTGTTTTGTTGTTGTTTTGTTCTATAACAATTGAATGTGAAGTAACAATAAGTATTTCCATGAACTATAAGGATTTCAATCATATAAAAAAATATGTTCTTGGGGTTTTTTTCCTGTTTGTCCACAAGATTTTCAGTGTAAGCAACTGATAGATCAAACAAAACCAGTGGTGACTCATGAGCTGTTAACTGGCAGATAAAAGCCAAGAAAACACCCTAGGATATCACATATGCCTTTAAAAGTTCATACTTGTGAACAAATAAGTCAAGGCTCTTTTGACTTTAACATAATCTTACCTCTATACACATAGCTAAGGTATACACTGTTTTCAGATACTTGCCATGATTCATGCTGTATTATCACTGTCAGGAAAAAGAGTCAAAGTAATACCAGTTTTAAATAGTGTTAGTGTTCACTTATTTATCCTGTTTTCTTTTATACAAAGTAGTTCAAAATACCAAAGCCACTTGTAATGTAATTTCCATTTGCATGATTTGGAGAAAACATGTCAATTATGGAAATCAATGAACAATTTGTGATAAATGGATCCCCATGGTATCCCTGCAAATTGAATAAAATTAAATATATGTTCCAATTGATTAGATCTTTAGATGCAGATCCTTGGCAGTGGTGGAAAGCTGCATATATTAAGAAAGGTGTTTGTAGGAGTAACATTAATAATACATGTGTATGTATATATATATATATATAAGTTTTGCTTTCTTACCTTCTTTCACATCCTTCTAGCTATAAACCCTTCCACAAGTAAGCACCCAAGTCAAACAGCAAAGTCAGGTTAATGGATTCAAGGAAAGCACTGGATCTACCAGGTTTTAAAGTGTTGCTGCTTTGACTTCAAGGTGTGTTCATTACAACTGTTCATTATGACTGTGGCACAAGATTTCAAAATTAATGCAACACACTCCCCTGATATAACTGACTGAAAAAAACCCAAACCCATATCTATTCTGTAGAAACTAACTTTGTGTGCCCTTTTTACAGAGGGAAATTATTATAAGTAATAAGGTCTTATAAAATCAGGACTTCCTGTTTTTTTCAGGACTGCCTAATTCCCAGAATTTACCAAAAAAACCCCACAAACCTCCCGAAAAACCCCACAACAAAACAGAACAAAACAAAACAAAACAAAGCACAAACAAGCAACAAAAAACCCCTAAACTAAAACAAACAAAAACCCCAAACCAAAACAAAAAACTAATGCTTTAAGAAAGTCTCAGTGTTACAAAGTTTCAAAAAGAATGTGTACTCAAATATTCTTTCTCAAGGACGTTGCATACATTCATTTTCTTTTAAAATGACTAAGATTTTTCTTTCACAAAAAACACCCCCAAACAACAAAAACAAAAGCCCCACAAACACAGAAAAAATCCCAAATCACCCTGAAAAGACATTGAAGCCCAGAGAATTTGAAAACCAAAGTGTAAATGCAGTGTTCTGTATGTAAATAATCCATTCAAACCTTTCTATTAATATCTCCCACCTAATGTATACAATTGTAGATTTGTAGATTTTAGTTTAGGTGTGGGTTTGGGTTTTTTTAGGAAGAAGATTGCTAGAAAACACCACTGGCATCTCAATATTTTTATATAATATAAAGATTCTAAGTACTTCTATTAATCTTGTCAGGGCAAGAATCTATCAAGGTTTATAAAATATCTATTTTCTATTCAGCCCCCAAAAATGCTTATTTGTATTACTTTGTGTGTTATGTATGGGATCATAAAACCCAACACAATAATAATTGTTAATTTATAACTGGCAGAATAAAACTCTTCAATACAACAAATTTGATGCTAATCAAGATGTAAAAGTACTGGAATCTAATGTGGATCACATTATAATAATTGTGTTTGATTTGAAAATGTCTTTATCATGAAGGTAACCCTGGTAATCTTTGTGGAGTATTTTCATGCAGGAAATTGTTTGTCTCTTTCAAAATGAAAACAAAGAACAATTGAAGAATATCAATTCATTTTGAGAGGTACAAAATACAATGGAAAGGAAAACAGAAGTTTATAAAATTGCTGTGGTGAATAAATGTATGAAGTATTTCTTGTTTTGTGTTATGAGCTTAAGATTGTCCTTCAAAGTAATATTGTGCACCTTCTGTCCAAAGTTTCTATTCTGATTTGCTTTTTAATTTTTTTTTCAAGTAAATGGTTCTAGACTAGTTTTTAATGATTATGACAATTATTATTAATATTGATTAATAGATAAAATTGCAACATAATTTAAAAAAGAACGCATTCATTTTGCAGTGCTTCTTAATATTCTATTTTGAGGGCATAGTAATTTTGGAAATTTCAGGATATGTACTCCACTAAGGAGTTAATTTTCCTTATCGTTAACATTTTGATTGCCATAACTCCACTACTTCAAAAAACTTTTAGTACCAGAAAACTAGGGTGAACAGCCCTTGCATGGAGAAAGCAAAAGTTTATCTCTTAAAAACACAAATCACATTGTTGCTCTGATTAAACTTTGAGATGTTTTACATTGAGGCTATCATGGTTTAACATAAAAGCATCCTGTCTTTTCATGTAAAATCAGTTTAACTATGATGAAAAAAGTCAACACAGTTAGGGTCTGAAGTCTACTATTAAACATACTGACTTACACACCCCTACTGTAAAGCCCCACTTGCTCCTGGCCTTATGGATATCTGCCACTTCGCTGCCTTTAGACTCATTGCACTCATGCATCTTTTCCTGACACCTGCTCACACTGCCAGGTTATTTTTGAGCCTACACAAAGTTTAAATACAATTATGTGCACTTAATTTTACATAAAACATAATTCTAAAAAGCAGGCTTTAGAAATGAAATTTATCATTGTCCAAGTGGGATAGACAGAATTTAATTCTGTCCCAGGAAGATTCTGAGGTTAAAGTATGACATTTTTATGCCTAGAAAAGCTATGTAAGGTTATTTTTAATTCTTTTTATGACTCCCTCTGAGTCTTGTATGGTTTGACTGAAGATAACTAAGGGAGCCTGGATTTTCAAGTGGAAGGGTACAAAATTAGTCCCAATACTGTTTTTTTAATTCTCTAACATAATTATTATGATTCAGCATTTGAATTGTGGTAATCTGTAGAGTCCCTGACCAGGGATTAGACTGAACACATTTTAAGAAAAAACAGTCTTTCTTCCCCCAGTGGGTAAAAAATATTTTGCTCGCATTTAAGATGACCAATATAAATAATTTTTAATTTAGCAGTGTTTTAATAGTATTATCACTCAAATTCATATAGATCCTTTTATGATATCTAATTGAAAAACACATCTTGCAGCTAAAGATGGGAAGCTGCATTTGGTTACTTCTCATTTTCACTGTGGTCTGTCTTCTTTGCTGTGGTGCAGTTCATGACATTATGGACAAAGGAATAGAGAATCAGGCTTAAAAATTTATGTTACTTCTCCAAACTGGTCTTTATGCACTAACTGTGCAAACACCTTTAAACAGGATTCTCAAAACAGGGGATAAATTTACCTTCAGGTGTGGGAGAGGAGTGGCTGTGAAGTCAGCGGATACATTTTTCATATGCCTTGTATATGTAAACAAAGTTTTGGATTACTGTGTATAATATAAAGCCGAGAACTGTACCTAAATACCTTTCTTAATCTCTACTGCATACATTTACCCACCTAGCATGAGATCAAACTGGCATACTCACATGGGAGGGTGGGAATACAAAAGTAGCCATTGTGCTACTTGGGTACATATATGGTGGGTTGACCTTGGCCAGCTTCCAGACACCAACCTGGCTGCTCTCTCACTCCTCTTCCTTAACAGGACAGAAGGAGGAAAATAAATTTAAAAAAAGCTTGTGGGTTGAGAAAAAGACAGGGAGAGCATTTACCAGCTGTCATCATATGCTTAAATTCTTCCCCCCTGCAGTCCATTGGGCTCAACTTCCTTTTGTTCCTTTTGTTGAATGCAATCAGTTCAGAACAGATCCTCTCTGCCACTCCTTCCTCCTCATATTTTTTCCGATGCTCCACCAGGGATCTTCTCCATGCACTACAGTCTTTCAAGAGGAGCCTGCTCCAGCATGAGCTCTCCTCAGGCTCTTTTTAAGGAATGTCCACTTGGTCCAGTGTGGGATCCTATAAAAACTGCAGTGTGGATATCTACTCCAGTGTGGTCATCTTTGTGTTGCAGGGAAACAACTTGCTTCTCCATGTTCTTCATGGGCTTTAAAGGAATTTCTGCNATGTTCTTCATGCGCTTTAAAGGAATTTCTGCTTTGGCACCTGGAGCACCTCACCACCCTCCTTTTCCACTGACCTTGGGCTGTTTATCACTCTCCTTTTCTTTCAGCCACTCTTTTGTGGATAATTTGAAAGTTTCTTGCATATAGTTTCCCAGAGTTGTCACTGGTATCAATGATGAGCTTGGCTGTGCTCTACAGTGGGTCTGTTGGAGTAGGCTGGAACTGGCTACCGGACAGCTCCGGACAGCTCCATACTCGCTTCACAGCAGCCAAACCCTTGTCACTTATTTCAATGCACTGTTGATTTCTTACTGTAAATTATCCAAAACAATGAAAACTACCCGTATACCAATGGCTTCTTGAAGTATCATTCTGTTGGTCCTAACAGTTTTCCCCTCACCTAGCAATGCTGGCAGCTCAGTGATCTGTCTGCTTGGATTTTGGTCTCCGACTTCTCCATCCTACTACCTTTCTCATGAAGGCATCTTCAGTGCCTCTTTGGCTTCAGAAG
>VYZT01049803.1:0-11137 GCA_013400735.1 Pomatostomus ruficeps | reverse complement strand
ATATGTTTCTACGCTAACACCCAGGCCAGCAGCCTTTTTTTGGCAGACCTGTTAGGCAAGAGTAGCCAAACATGAGTGAATAGCGTTGCCTCACAACTCAACTTCTCCCAGTTCTTTCAGTCTCTCTGGTTAGCTTCATTTTGCTGAAAGCAGTCACCACTACTAACTCATTTCTGTGAGAACTGTTCCAACTCCTTGACCACAATCTGTCTGACAAGAAACTTCCCCAAAGTGTCTTTCAAGTGTGGAGTAGAGATGTTCAACAATTTATCCATCCCGGATTTAGTCCACATCTTCCTGCATTTGCTCCAACCCATCTGATGATTTCCAGCAAGTAAGTTTAATAACATTTGCAATCACATTAGACCATTTTTGCTAGCAGACAGAGCAAGTCTGGACTTTTACATGCAGGAGCAGAGCATGGAGCAGAGTAGTTATGTTCTGGGAACGGACAACAGTTGTACATTTCCTCCCGCTCCCTCCTCTTTGAAAATCTCCGTCTAGTGCCCTTTGGCACCTTTCATACCCAAGCAGTTCCTTAACTACTAAGCATCTACTTTTGTAGTTGTAGGCAATAGCAAGCTGCATTTTACTTCCAGGGAAATGCATTTATATGAGCCAGAGGGAAACACCTGCACATCTCCGCTCTTGGCATGTCCACGGCTGCATATCAGATCAAAACACAGTTGATGTCAAAGAGCCACAGGTGCAGGAAGCTTGCTCCAGTGCTCATTTCCACAATATCCTTTTAAAAGGACAGCTTATCCTTTGCTAACTGCACTTAAGAGAGCTGCTAATGACTCACAGGATTCTTTTTCTAACATATGTTTTAACTAAATGCCACTGTAAAACTACAGTTTCCGAAATACACCATGCCATGCCAAGAACCTGACTTACTCCTCTTAAAATTTAGTCTTCAGAAACTATCTGTACCACGACAACAGGAGCAAAACCTCTTGTTCAACCCAGCTAGAAGTTTTGCTGATTTATCTCACTCTCCATTATGGTAGTCAGGGTAAAGTCTATCAGCTAAAACATGGTTCTAACACAGAAAGGGTCTTCAGAAGGTTTTGAGATACTCTTCTTACCAGTTCATTAGTACCTACTGCAAAATGTAATTGAATGGAAATGCAAAAGCAATTCCATGTTTCAGGGAATTTTTGCAAATTAATACTGAAACCCAATCACTCATGTACTGAAACTGACTTCTCCAAAACTAAACAACATACTGAAATGAATACTGAAGCAGAGATTTCGCATGTGATTAATTCTCATGTGTTAATTCCTTGGGTACTCCTTACCTTCACTAAAGGAAATCTAAGGCTAACATTTTTTTAAACATAGGTACAAACTCTACAGCAGCAGGAAGACCATCAGAGTCCTGCACCAGCCTGGAACAAGGAAGCCCAGTAACTCTGTCCAGGGAGCACACATCAGAGGCATTTTAAACCGAACAGGCTGTTTTTTCCACTTGTGCCAATAAATGCCTGTTCCTTCACTACCAGAGGGCCTGAGAGAAAGCAGGAATGCTTAAAATCATCACCTGTTTTTCCACTGCTTGCCATAACCTCTGTCAAAAGAAGTCATTAGAAGGTATTTGCTCAAAACATAAGCAGTGGCAGTCTGTGTGGCATGAAAAGACAGAAGGATGGAAGTGAAGAACACAAGAGAAACTTGTCCTATGTCTATGTCAGAAAACAAGTAGGAATAAAGCTGAAATGGTGGGTAGCAGAGATGAGATTATATAAATATTTTCTAAAAATCTCCTATGCCTCCAACAGTGTGGAACAGATATTTATCCTACTGAATGATTATACTACACCTCCGAAATAAAAATCAATAGCTACCAAAAGGAAGCTGCCACAGAAAAATAAAGAGTTTTAGACAGATTCCTGCTGCAATTCCAGTATAGCACAACTACTAATTCACAATTTAACCAAAAGAATTAATGCTATTTGAACATCCCTGCTGTCTTGAAAGCTCAGTGAGGTACCTGATTTCTGCATATAAATACACACACAGAGGTGCGTATAGTCAAGAAATGCAAGAGTGTGTCCATTTTTAAGATCACTTCAGAAATCGAAGTTGTACAAGGCAAAAACTGCACCAGTATTACTACTATTTTGAAACTCATAATCCCGCATTTCAGATGTCACCTCAAGGCAAGCTTCCTCAATGGTTACTTCTTAGTCCACAGGGTTCTGACTTTTTCCTTTGCAATACAGCACACTTTTCTTTGGAGTAAAAAACACTCTTATTTGAGCAGAAACCCAACTTCAGAAAGCACCACAACAAAATCTGAAGCTGTAGACAGCGGCATCTATTAATGACAAATATCTTTAATAAGTCAGTCGACTCGCAAATAACAAAATACATTTTGAATCTTATATCTAAAGCATTTTAAAATATACATGACTATACAAGAATGTTTGCCAGAGTGGCTTTGGCACACAAAGGAAGAGATGGACACTGAGCATGCATCCACAGTTCTAGGTTAGACAGAAAGGTTGATCCATCTCCGAGCCCCACTGACAATGCCAGACAGCAGATGCCTTTTTGGCACACTTATCACATCTGACTGAAGAAAAGCACACTTCTCAAAAAGGACTGCTATCACACCCTTTTCATTTTCTTTTACCTTAAAAGTGTGCAACAGCCACTCGTAAATACCTCTTTGAAAAGGAATGTTTTTCTTTGAAGAGACAATCACATAAAGCTCAATCTGTCATCAAGGTGACCTTTCATTATGTAAAACTATTTCTATTTCAAAGGGAAAAATCACAGCCTCAGCTGTCACTATCCCACTCCACTAGCTTGCAACAGTGCAGAATAACAGTTCTTAAGCACTTTGACAATCTACCTCTCCAAAACAGGCACCACCGATACACAACACCTTATGGCAAGAACTTGCATTGTGTGCACTGCTCTCTTTAAAAATCAAGACAATGAAAGCTACTCACAGGCAGTACCTGGCATAAGGGAGGTACTGTTGGATTCAGATTTATTCACTATTTGCCATATCCCATCCTGCCAAGTGAACACAAAACAGGCAAGCAACTCTTCCTTCACAGCCTTGCACTCTGTCTACTCCCCAGTAACATCCACAGGCACTTCCCCAAGGTGCTCTTCAAGCTCATGAAATCTCATTAAATATACTGCCCTCTTGTAGTCTCTCAGATGAAGCTCTCCATGATTTAAGCAGTCTACTGGTAGGTAGGCAAATATCTATCAAGACAACGAGTATTAAACACCAGTTGTTTCCGCAAATCTGCCTTTCTATATCTGACTCTTTCAACAATGAAGGTAAGCTCTGGAGGACTGGAATTGCATTCTATTGCTGCAAGTCCAGCAGCAGAAGCAACCAATATTTCAATTCTGGAAGACTGCAGGGAAAGCTACTTCTCCTATTCCTGGCAAGAGCAAGCAGTTAATCTTCTAATTTTCACTGGAAAGAACAGCAGAGAATAAAAACTCTGCAAGTTGATCAAGTACCCACCACACAGTGGGTAAAACAAACTGCCAAGTGACATATAGCAGGATCCCTGCAAAGGAATGCAGGGTCATGACACACACGATCTTCCACCGTGAGTTATTCTTTTAAAAAAGTTGTAAAAATCAGGGGATAAAGTAGGTGGTCATGTCACTCTTCTTCTAACAAGTCTGCACTGATACAATGCACTGAAGGAGACAAACTTTCATAAAAACATTGTAAAAACCCACACAAGTATCAGTAACTGATGGATGGCTGGGCTGTGCTTGAAAATGGCTCCTTACTCCTTCTGCACAGGCAGAAGGAAAAGATGCAGCTCACTGGAAACCTTACAGTTCTGCAGATGAGCTTGTTTGCTCCCCATCTGTTCATCCCCTTTTGGTCTCTGTTCAAACTGCAAGAATACCCTCCGGAGAGTGTGATCCCCAGGGTGCATCAGGTTTCTGATCCACACTGAATGCCAGGTCAGAGCTTGCCTGCGGAGAATGTTTTAATTACATCATGCTGGAATTTGGCAAGAGTCCTGGTATTTAATTAAACAGCCGCTTCTCGAAGCAAAGCTCACAGCAGAGCAGACAAAGAGACACAGGGGCCTGATGATGTGCTTCATAGCAGCACTTCCCCAATGGACCAATGCCCACTTCGTAAGCAGTCCCAATCTACCAGGAATACAACATTTCACATCACCAGATGCCTAAAATCAGGCTAAATGGGGTGGTCTACACCCAGGAGTACAAAAACCACTCACATTTTCCAAGAACAGTGAAAACCATAGTAGACTGACTTTAGGCACATAAAAGCTGTGTAGCCAATATTAGGAAAAGATGATTGGGATTCTTCCTATTTGCTTTCTCCCATGAAGAAAGGTCAAGAGAGTAGCCATCCCAGACATTTACAAATGTCAGGCCCAACAGGAAGACAACAAAATAGCAAGCATGATGGTCAGTATTTTTTAGGTTATTTTTACCTAGAAAGTAACTTTTTCCTGATGTTGTAGAAAAAGGCCAGGGCCATTTTAACAGTTTAAAGAGCTCTTGCTTTAAAACAGAATCCCCTCCTCTGCTTCTAGGTCCAAAAGATAATTTTAAAACTACATTCCTGGGATCAAGCATTCTAACTTCTAGTTTCAGTCTTTCCTTTTTTTGTTTTTTTAACCTATCAGGGATTTGTAATGCTCTGAACACTTGTAGAGGAACCAAAGATGACTCCCCAGAAGCATGCAGTAAGCACATCCACCCAGAACATCTGTTCTGCCTCTGGGAAACAAGACCCATTCCTAGTTTCACAGTCCTGAACGTAACAGTCTTAGATAGCCTAACATGTAAGATATCGTTCCCAATTTCTCCAAGCACTCTAGTAGCAATTTCCTACAGGTGTCCTGGTTTAGATCAATATTGCCATTCCAGCCCTCTAAATAGGAACTTTCACACAGGTTCTAGTATTCTTTTGGTGCAAATACTTTTCCTGAGGTACAGTAGCCTTTCCCCTGTCTCCATGCTATGCCATGCTGGCAATCCATGGTCAGTTTAGCAATACACTTTTGATCCCTTCTTAGCTGCCTCCAATCAATGAGATGCCTAAAAAAAAATTTACTGTCATGGTCTCCTCCCTGCACTACTCAGCATTTTGAACCAATGAATTCATGTGATTTCTACTTTTACCACCTCACAAAGTTCTGTCAACATAGTCTGTTAGGGTCCTTTTACAGAAAGGATGTTTCCCATCATTACACACATCGCTGGCTCACCTAGTTCAAAGTCAATAATGAAAATGTTAGACAAGACAGATCTCTGAGGGAACGCCACCAGTAACATCTCCATTGTGGTAATTCCCTCTTGAAAACACCTTATTATATGCTCTTCACATCCACCAAGGTTTTGTTCACCCAAGGACATCTCGTGTCAGGAGACAGGTTTGCCAGGACTACTGGCAGTAAGGGACAAGGAGGTGAGGCAGCAGCGAGCTGCAGGGAGCCTGCAGGTACTGTCCAGCAGAAGACCTTTGGAATAAGCACTTCCTTCCTGAAGCATTCAACAAACAACCCAAGGCAGAGTTGCCTGTCATTAAGGAACCAGAACGGATGTATGCTTGGTTTTGATAGTTTTACACTAAAATTTAGCTTGAGAAAGTTTGAAAACCTAACTCAGCTGTATCACGTTCAACATAATGATAACCATTACCACAAGCATTACAAAACCTTACAGCGTCCTGTCTGTGAACTGTCAAACATTAAACTTTCTTTGAGAGTATTTGGAGAGAAAAGTAAGACACCAAACATGTGACAAATACATTTTCAAAAGTCTCCCCTCCCTTTACAAAATTTATTTAAAAAAAAAAAAAAGTAGAACAGTTGCCGCCAAGACCAAGAACACAATGTCAAGTGAAGACTTATGTGGCTGATTTATTGTCCAACCCCCATAAAAATGAACTTGAACTTCTAAGTCAACTAAGATTTATACTTGCACACGTAAAAATTGAATGCTTAGCACCCAAAAACCCTCAAACAAATCCCAACAACTAAAAGAAAACCCACAAACCAATAACAACAATAATACCTGCAGCTAAAATAATTGAAATATTATGGAATCCAAACTACTTGCTTTAAGGCTAACCCACGTTTTTAAGAATACTTGATCACAGTACACAAGCCCTGTATTGCCTCAAATATATGAAAAACTTTCTATGTTTGGCCATGAGAACCCATTAAACTGAGCAGTTTCTGAAGTACCTTAGAGGGAAGATGTGAGGTTGGACTGTCAAGTACACTGCATGCTCAAACAAAAATTTATGAGAATTTGGAAGCTTTTAAAGTTTCTCTATGGTACACAATATCTGCAGCATGAGCTGTTCTCATGCCAAGGCTGTATGTTTCTAAAACATGGTAGCGAACACTGAATTTCAATTTTACTCTGATGTGAGACACCAGATTTTAAGTTTTCATATGCTTTGTCATTTTAACTCGGAAGAGTAAAGTAGATGCTTTGTAACAAGTAGATGCTAAAATTCTCCACAAAAATCTACAGGCTGCCAAAATTCATATGACTGTAATGATTTCAAAACACAACTGAACTGAAGACACCTTGGAAGCTGGTATGTATTATGAATGCAATTACTCCTGTCACAATTAATATATTCCTGGGTCATCAGGCCAGTAATTTCCACTCTACCTAAGCAAGAGGCAAAAGGTGCCCTTCAGAAAACACTTGTTTCTGTACATCACATTTTAGATGAGGCTTCTGGAAAGGGGTTCTCTTAAAGATCACTACTAACCTGCTGCATGTAGAGTAGAGAGAAGTACTGTGGCAGGTAAGACAGAAAACACCTGAATTAACCAGAAATACATTTGCTTATACCAAAACCTACACCAGTTATGGCCAGCAAGACAGAGGTGTCAGATCTCATCTCAGAAAGTTCCTCCTCTTAATCGCCTTCCATCAAAAAATTATTTAACTACATATATTCTGAAGAATGATATGCATTGTTTGGCTACCAGCTATAATCTTTTGATTTGTCCTTACAAATGAGTCAGAATTCTTAAAGAACCACTGAAAGTTCTAACTCCAATCTGACTTCATAACGGGTTACAGTATGCTTAACGTCACGCATTCCCCAGCTGGCTCACAAACTCACTCAGAACCAGTCACAATGACTGCCTGCACTCCAATGTCAAATTTTACTTTTGAGATTAAGAATATATATGCTTATATTTCTTTAATTTCAGAGGCTTAATATTTTCTTTAAAGGATAGCATCTTTTAACCAGACCTTTTAAATGGGATTACTATATGCAAATTATTGTGAGAATTAGTATTACCAACACTTCATAGTCTACATATCCCTAGGAGGCCAGCAACACTGTTTGCATTAAAAGCTACCCAAGGACACCTGCATAGAAGTGAAAACTGTTACAATGAATGCTAAGTGCTCCCTGTAACTGTTCTGTCTTCAGAAAAACATACTCCTAAGATGGAGCTCTTCATCGTATTTGTCAGTTCTGGGGTCCATGTAGTTATCCACATCACCACAGAATCATATAATCTTTTAGACTGGGAAAGACCTTTAAGACCATCAGCTCCAACTATGAATCTAACACTGCCAAGCTTAGTACTCAACCATGTCCCCAAGTGCCACATCTACACATATTTTAAACACCTGCAGGGATGGAGACTCCACCACTTCCCTGGGCAGCCTGTTTCCAGTGCTGGATAACTTTTTGTGAAGAAATTTTGCCTAATATCCAATCTAGACCTCCCCTGGCACAACTGGAGGTCATTTCCTCTTGTCCTGTCACTTATTACCTGGGAGAAGAGACCAACACCCATCTCACTCCACCCTCCTTTCAGGGAGTTGTAGAGAGCAGTAAGGTCTCTCCTGAGCCTCCTTTTCTCCAGGCTAAACACCCCCAGCTCCCGCAGCTGTTTCTCACAGGGCTTGTGCTCCAAGCCTTTCACCAGCTCTGCTGCCCTTCTCTGGACCCTCTCCAGCACCTCAATGTCTTTCTTGTTGTAAGGGACCCAAAACTCAACACCGGATTCAGGGTGTGGCCTCACCAGTGCCAGGGGGACCATCACTGCCCTGTCCCGCTGGCCACTCTATTGATGACACAGGCCAGGGTGCCACTAGCCTGTATCATCAATAGAGTTTTGCCTTCCTGGCCACCTTCAGGCAAAACCATATTAAAAAAAGAGGCAACCACAATCACTGGACAACATTTGACGTGTTGGTCAGCTGCACAACTGAATGGGAAAATCTCTAGGAATGACAACAAATTACTATCAAGATTTAACACAGACTGCTGTCAGCTTGAATAGCAGAGGTCTTAAAATGCCTAGAATGACTGCTTAAGCTTCTGGGTCCTGTGCCTGCTGTAGATGATTTAGACAAAAATATCAACAGAAACAGAAAATTCGTAACAAAAGCAAGCCTCCAACCATGGACCCTCTATAACAGTAGCCTCTATAACTATGCAGAAAACAAAACAAAAAATTATATGTTTTACTTTTAAAACTAGCAAAATATTTACCTTGCTTTTCTCATGGCAGGAAGTCTGAATGCCTGAAATGCTTGAAAAAACTTCTGAAGACCTACCCACACTGGGAGCCACATTGGTACATCTACTTTAGGCTGTCATTTTCCATGTTCTACAGAATCACAGAATATCCTGGGGTGAAAGGAACCCATAAGGACCATCAGTCCATCTCCTGGCCCTGCACAGGACCCCCCAGGAATCACACCATGTGCCTGACTATTGTCCAAATGCTTCTTGAACTCTGTCAGGCTGATGCTGTGACCACTTCCCTGGGGAGCCTGTTCCAATGCCCAGCCACCCTCTGGGTAAAGAATATTTTTCTAATACCCAACCTAAACCTCCCCTGACACAACTTCAGGCCATTCCCTCAGGTCCTGAGGGAACCACAGGTCAACCACAGAGAAGAGATCAGTGTCTGCCCCTCCTCTTCCCCTCACACGGAAGTTGTAACTGCAGTGAGGTCTCCCCTCAGTCTCCTCCAGGCTGAACAAACCAAGTGACCTCAACCACTCCTCTAATTGTTTCTTAACAATTTTGGATTTATGTATGAAGCAAGAACCACATCTTACTAATACATTCTTGGAACTTACCCTGGCAATTCTCATAGCTGCTTTTATTAAAACTTTATTTTCTTTATGAATCAATCAGTGACTGGTAGGTCATGCAAGTACTTTAGCTTTTAACGAAGACATGGCATTTAATTAAAAAGTAGTTGGATTGCTTCTGTATTTCCAGAATTACAAAACCAATAGTATACCTAAAATTCAATGCATGTGGATGAAAACCTTCTCAGGGCTACGTTTCCCCTCTGCTTACTCTGAACAAGTTTCCCCAAAGTAGGTTTCCCCCCACTTGAATCACCTTTTACAGCGGTTTGCCAATTTGAGATGAACAGTCAGCATTTCCAGGTCCAAGCTGCTCCCTTTAAACCAGAGCATTAATGCAGAGTCCCTGACATGGGAAGCAGAGCCACGCTGACACGCCTGCGGGTATCTGACATCCCGCTACCAGAAGCCGTTCATGCCGGGAGACACAAAGCATGAACAAACAGGCTGGTAACAAGAACTCTCCTTGAGAAAGAGCAGCAGATGCTGACAGGATTCGGCTTTTTGTAAAGTAACTAAAATATTTAGATCACTTAGCGCTCTTCTTTTAAGAGCATAGACCAGAAGAGAGCAACAGTCCTCATAAGGCCTAAAGAGAAATATGACCTAAAGAACAAGTCAGAAGAAATCAAGCCATTAATACCAGGTATTTGTTTCTATTTGGAGCACCCTACCTCGTGATGGGAAAGGCCCTCAGTCTGTATTAGCCCTCTACTGCAGGAAATGCTCACCATACAAAAGCCAGTATTCAGGAAAGGAGAGCCTAAGCAGGATTAGATAATTACAAACAGAGACAACCGAGTTAGGCAGCTTTGAGTCACAGCTGTTGCCAAGCTACAAAATCGGCTTTTTGCAGGATTCTGCCAATAATCACAGACAGTAAATGTGTCCATTTGCCTGTCTTCTATCCTTACCAAGGAGGAAACAGACACCACAATTCTATTCATTTTTAAACTCCTGGAATGGCTTCAAGTCCATAAAGGAATTCTGCACAAGTTATTTGAAATTCAGAGAACAGACCAACTTTGCTTCTTCAGCAAATTTCCAATGTCCATTAGCAAAGGAATTTCTTCCCATGCAAAGCTTCTACATGGATGAGGATCACAGTTTAGACAATTATACTAGCAACAAATGGATTCTCCAATGGTACTTTACCCGATCTGAGGAAACTACTACAGACTAGTGGCAGTTTCCTCAGTAGTAAATTTGAAAGTGCCCTTTTCTCTGTACAAACCAAACTAAACCTAAGGGGGCTTACAGCTATACCCAGCAGGTATTTTAGCTTTCACTGTAGGTTCAGCCTCAGTTTAAATGGTAGTCTCATTGTTCTGAAAGAAACAAGGATACTTTCTACATGCAAACAGATGCTTAGACTCACAGTCATTCTCAGTGAGAGCTGCTCCAGTTGGTCCCACCAAGTCCAAGTCAGGGCTTGGAGCTACAGTGCAGAGTGATACAAGCAAAGTATTTCAGAAAAAGCTATTTCAGAGTAAGATGAACTCAAACAACTATATGCTTCAAAGCTTCTACGGTAAAAATGTTTATAAAACCCATCCCTTATTGAGAGCTATTGAAAACAGATGAACAATAAAAATGCTTATGCAGGAAAAATAAAAAGCTTGGAAAAACACAGCTTTATTTCTTATGGTCCATAAATTCAATAGTTAGAGATGTACTATATATGTGACAAAACTCCATTTTCAAAACCCAAGAATGGTCCTTCATAGTTCACTGCAAATTCCTGAAGCTTCAATTAATTTTGTCATTATGAGAGGAGTAGATCACACAAGTAGGTTAATACATTGTCATTCAGCAATGCTGCACTACTGGAATAGGGCTAGAAAAACAGCTTTATCTAGCTAACAGCCCACCCATCAAATCAAAAGGCTAAGAGAACAGGATTTGTTCTGACTGGAAAAGAGAAGGCTTTGGGGTGACTTGGTGTGGCCTTTCAGTACCTGAAGGGAACCCACAAGAAAGATGGAGAGCAATTTTTACAAAGGTATGTAGTGAC